>JASANB010001837.1:0-23998 GCA_030248155.1 Sabatieria punctata
GATTGGCCATGAGTACAATCGTACCAATATTCTATACCGGGAAAGAAGCTTATAAAAAACAATGGAAAGTTATGAAATAAAGACTTGCTTTCCATGGGGTTCCAGCCGCGTTACGGCCCGCCGAAGAGGTCGAAAAATTTTTTTCCTCGAAACTCCAAATCTACTAAATATTTCGAAAGCACACTGAGAAGTACTCTGGAAACCGAAAATTTCAAAGCTCACCTCCACTTATTACGTCCTAGAAATTCGATTTGGAAAATTATGTATATAGGTAAGTATTTGAATTTTACGATTTCGTGACTTTTGAGGCCAATTTTCACTGGATTGGCCACAAGCAATCGTGCCATATTCTATCGGATTGGGCCTCATATCCACCAATCGCTTTGGGGCCGGAATACAACTCATAATTATGTATTAGTGTACCAACTTACAGCTCTCCAGCCTTAGGTTTCAATTTTGGGGTCTGAATAGGGCAAATGGCCAAGACTCGATCGGTTCGAGGGACTGACTCTTAATGTTTACATAAATTTCCGGGTAATAAAGGGAAATGTATGTACCAATAGGTCACAGCCAAACTCCGGTTATTTCGGCAGTGGCGTTAAATTCACCCTTAACTTTTCAGCCCGGAAAGGACATCCTCAATTCATCCTCCTTGTGGTATCTGCCCGATTTGCTGTTTGAACTGAGAGAACTGAGATGGAGTTTTCTATTCTGTGCAATTTTACTGTGATCCTTTGGATTAGGGCACTTGTCCAGTCTGTGAGCTTCTCCGCAGTTGAAACAGGTCATCCGATTTCTGAAACAACAGCTGACGTGACAACTGCAGCAACAAATAGCCAACCTTGTGCGCTCGCCGACGCTGCTTGTCAGGCTGTGCTCGGAGGTCAAATGACCGCCTGCAATCTGATCGTATGTTTCCACCACCTCCTCCTCTCCTGATTGAGACGGCATTTTGTCAATCACGAATGCATCAGAGGGGTGTAGAGGAGATGCGGACGAAGCAAAGCCCAACTCTTCATTTATTTTCCTCTTCCAGTTGTCGATAACTGCACGTTGCTTTCTGAAGCAAACGGCTTATCAGATAACAAGCACAAATGGGACAAAGAAGACTGCAACTAAGATCACTAGGCTAGGCCGTCACTGAAATGGCAGATCGCCCATACGGTTCTGCTGTTTTTTTTGAAACAGCATGTGTAGAAGATACCGATTTGCACACATCTCAGCAACGTGCAAATAGAAACTATCACTTATCCTTTGGGACCGACCGGAATTACGTATCTGTAAGAGACTCTGATAGAGGAGAACATGCGATCTACTCAGTTTTTTGTCATTTAAGGCTTGTTTTAGCTCTTAAGTTATATTTGGCAGCTCAATATTATGATTTATAGCCTTATTATTAAACAAAACATGCTAAAAAAACGCATGTCTAGGCGTTCTGGAGATTTATAAAATTTTGCACCTCCTCCCTGTCTGGGCGAAACGCCGGTACCCCCTCCTGGCAGAAAACCTTAGATTAGAAAAGGCTCAAGTTAAGATGTCAGGTCTGGTTCAAGTTGTCAATATGTTGAGGTAGATATTTTTTGCGCAAGTTGGACAGTCCCAAAGAAGCCACATAAAGCCGGAGAACGTTGACAAATTGTTGTTTTATAACTCAACTTGCGTGCTTTTGATTATTGATTGTTGCCATTTTAATGCTAATGTTGCTGCATCTGAGGGGGGATGAGACAGCTTTGACATGTAATTCTAATGGTATGCATAAGTCAACACTGTTTGTTGGTGGAAAACAGGTTATTCCGAAATTTTAAGCCGATTTTGAAAAAGTTCCGAATTCCGATTCCGATCGGACCCGAGAATCTAGTTCCAGTCGTTCGCAACTAATCCTAGAAATATATCTACAGGGTGTCTAAAAAAATGATCACATTTCTTTTTACTGCCATTTCCGCAAATTTTGACCAAATGGGCTGAAATTTGGGCCATAGGTGCCAAAATTCGGGGAATTTTATGTGTTAAAGTTTAGTGCACTAGGCTTGACTCATTCCCGAGAAATTTCAAAAAAAGTGAAATTTGGTAATTTCAATAGTGAAAGTCGGTCACCGAAAAATTGATCACATTTCTTTTTACTGCCATTTCCGCAAATTTTGATCAAATAGGCTGAAATTTGGGCCATAGGTGCCCAAATTCGGGGAATTTTGTGTTAAAATTTGGTGCACTAGGCTTAACTCATTCCCGAGAAATTTCAAAAAAGCGAAATTTGGTAATTTCAATCGTGAAAGCCGGTCACCGAAAAAACGTTACATTTCATTATCGCCTAAACTCTAACGATAGCGTTGGAGTTCATGAGTCAACTTTTTACCCTGAATTTCTGCGTTTACACTCCAAATTTCATCCAATTCCGACAAAATTACGAAAGATACAGGAAAAGAAATGTGATCATTTTTTCGGTGACCGCTTTCACTATTGAAATTACCAAATTTCACTTTTTTTAAAATTTCTCGGGAATGGGTCAAGCCAAGTGCACCAAACTTTAACACATAAAATTCCCCGAATTTTGGCACCTATGGCCCAAATTTCAGCCTAGTTGATCAAAATTTGCGGCAATGGCAGTAAAAAGAAATGTGATCATTTTTTCAGTGACCGCTTTCACTATTGAAATTACCAAATTTCACTTTTTTTAAAATTTCTCGGGAATGAGTCAAGCCTATTGCATCAACTTTAACACATAAACTTCCCCGAATTTTGGCACATATGGCCCAAATTTCAGCCTATTTGGTCAAAATTTGCGGAAATGGCAGTAAAAAGAAATGTGATCATTTTTTGAGACACCCTGTAGTACACGATCGAGCATAGAATAGATTTTGGAGAGCAGGGAGGGCACGGAGTAGAGGGAGGAGTGATACATTAAAACAAAATAAAACGGTTTTGGATAAAAAGGCAAGATTAGATAGAGCAGATTTTGACGACTTTTCTGCAACGTGGCTGATTTCGTATCTGGCAAGAAGAGCGTCAAAGCTGAAGACACTCTTGGATCAAGCGCAATTTATGTAGCACAGGTTTAACTTGACAGAGCAAAGACTGAGTGTATAAGGCAGCACGTACAGGGTTGGTTCAACTCCCAGTGGCAAAATCAACTGCACTTCGTTGTTGCGCTGAATGCACTGTGATAGCTCATGACGAAGCTGTGAATCTAAAATTTATATAATCATTTTTGTAAATATTAAAAGACACTTGATGGAGTTGCCGAACGAAAGCTTGGCAAAAATTCACTATACTAGCTGCTTAATTGGAATCCGGGGCTAAAAATAGTTCAATAAGCCTGCTTGCGCTAAAATATAGATGGAAAATGCTTATTTTACAACTTCAATCCGGTCGAGAACTACTGTTAAGACAGAGACAAAAATACTACTCACTTTCTTTCCTGAGAACTTCTATCAACTCTGTCCCATTGCAAGAGTCACCATTAGAACACTGAAAAATTTGGTAAAGGAGAGTTTGGACAGCCAAACCAACTTCCTGCTGGCGATCGGAACAGTCTGAGCTGGAGTCCGACGTAAACCTGATATGAGTGGCTGCGCTCTTAGCCAACGACGGAGCAGCAGCAAAGGAGCTGAATAATCGATCCACTTCTACCTTCTCTTCCGACATCTACAACCACCTGTGTTCTAAGATCACATGTACTTTCTGACCAGTTACCGTGAGAGCGGTTTTCGCGCTGCATTCAAATTTTAGAATGGAATAAATAATTGAACAAGCACATATACGGGCCGCGAGGGGGTTTGGGTGGCGTTTACCTATCCCCTCGTCGGCCAATTCCACCCCCTCGAAATTTTTCGCTTATTTAACGCAAAATAGGCGTTTTTTTGGACTTTTGTCTCTCACCTCACGAACCCTTCATTGGATTCATCCAAACATCTATGTAGACGTCTTCCCAAGTTTTATGCCACAAAAACAGCAATTAGCAAACCCGATACCTAGTCAAGAAAGCTTTCAAGACCGGCCACAATAGCCGACTTTTTGTTTTTCGCAAATCGCCCAAATCCCCTGTTACAACCCATCAGTAAAACGTGATATATATACCACTAATACTAATACCGTATTTACCGCCGCTATCATCTATCTTTTCATGAAATAAAATCGTCATGGATTCGATTGCCACCTGCTCAAAATGGACCAAGAACGGGATGGAAATAGGGATGCAAATGGTATAAAAAATACCAAATACCAAATATCAGATGGAATTTTCTATACCAAATAATACCAAATAATTCCAAATAGTTGATAAACAGGTCACTAGCTGTTTGTAATGAGCGCAAAATCATACTTTTTGTTTTTTTTTTCAGAAAAAATATATTAGTTTTGCCTCAGTGGAAGAGTTTTTGTTGCATCTAAAAGAAATCTAGTCATGCCGAGAAAGAAAACGAGCAGAATTTGATGGTTTTTCACTGACTCGGGAAATGGGCAAGCACGTTGTGGTGACGTTTGCGGTCTAGGCTCGGTCTCGATAAAGGGGCCGTCCATAAACGCCGTCGTTCCAAAATCCCGATTTTTCGGACCCCCCTTCTCCCAAAATCGCCTTGCGTCGTTTCATGCGGGCCCCCTCCCACTTTTTGAGAATTTTCCATGAATGGTTGTTAAAAGCTAAACTGGTCAGAATTCTTTGTTGTTTTGTTGCTCAGAAACGGTAAAGAGACGTGTTGTTCTGCGTATCTGCATTGTTAAACTTTTAGTAAATTAGAAATAAAGAGAAAACTCTGAACAGAAGAGCTCTGACATGGTATACAGTCGCAAAATATGCAGAATTTACCGCTTAAAAGCTAACTGTTTAGTTATTTAAACTATTTGGTATTATTTGGTATTATTTGGTATAAAAAATACCAAATACCAAATAATACCAAATACCTAGAAAATACCAAATAATACCGAATAATACCAAATAATACCGGATACCATTTGCATCCCTAGATGGAAAAATTTTTTTTTCTGATTGGAGGGTGCTGTGAACGGTTAGAGGGCAAGGCCCCCTGTATTGCTAAGATGGAAACTTTTGGAAACTCGGCGGTTGCGGGTTTCCAAGGTACGGAACAATGTATATTTTCGGTTCAGTTGTTGGAAATACACTATTACAACGCTGCTAAGACCCCCAGAATGCTGTTCACTGCTTCTAGTAACTCTACGCGTTATTTATTGAATAAAGGTTTACTTTAGTGATTCTGACCCTTCGTTTTAGTTCTGCTCTATGCAAATTTTTGCTTGGATCGGCGCAAGTATTAATAGTTAGTTTGGCGGTTTGCAAACGCAGCCTAACTCCAGCGAGCCTTGTTGTCAATTCCTCGTTCTGTGTTGCTTTGCCTTTCGCGCTCGTAATTTCTTGTACAATGCCGGTTAACTGGAATAACCCAGATATCAAGAATTTGTTACGTTCTTACATCAGAGGAGAGTTTGAGGAAAATCAGAGTGACGTAGCAAAGAAGATCGTTGAAGCCGCAGGCGCAAAGCCGCCGCCTAAAGGCACCATAAGCAAACATTTGACCAAGCCCAGTCAGAAACGTTAGAGATGATGGCAGCGATTCTGAATTGCCCCCTTCCGGTTTTGAAGAGTTGGATTAGCCTTTTTCTCACATTCGTACTTTGCTAATAAGCTACTGAAGTTTATTGTTTGCAGTATCTCAACCAATATTAACAGCTTTGTAGTTGTTTTCTTTGTTTTTTTTGACGTGATTGTTATACTTGCACGAAAAATCGATAATCGATATCGATTTCTACAGTGATCGTAGCCAATTGTAAATGTGACAGTTGAAATCAGCGTGCCAGGAAACCCGAGCAGGATGTCTCTCGCAATGACAACCCGCCGACCCACCACTTTTCATGTCAGATTGGTGGTGGTTTGACTTGAGCTAAATTAAAAAAAATCGCTTGATAATCGTGTTATTTGTCGTTTTCAGCATCCTCAAGCACTTCAATAAATGCAATCCTGGTGCGGCCGTAGTTTAACCTCACCACCGCATTTATTATTCCCGCAGCAATACAGGTCCCCCGTCCCAAGGGGGAGGAGGCCCATTCCCCCCCACCCGGCGCTGCCGCGGCCGGATTACGGTATGCGCTATCTGCTCTAAGTTTGGTGTGAAAATATAATTTTCTTCCCCTCCGCTGAGGTTTTTGAGAGGTCAGAAATGATTTTATATTTGGAAAATGCGTCTCTAGGAGTTCTTTTATGTTTCTAAAACAGGCTCTCCGGAGCGTGCCTATACTGATGCGTCCAGCTAGGGGTATTTTTATGTTTTTAAAACAGGGCCTCTGGAGCGTTCCTATACCGATGCGTCCCCTAGGGGTTTTTTTATGTTTTTAAAACAGGCCCTCCGGAGCGTTCCTAAACCGATGCGTCCCCTAGGGGTACTTTTATGTTTTTAAAACAGGCCCTCTGGAGCGTTCCTATATAGATGCGTCCCCTAGGGGTTTTTTTATGTTTTTAAAACAGGCCCTCCAGAGCGTTCCTAAACCGATGCGTCCCCTAGGGGTACTTTTATGTTTTTAAAACAGGCCCTCTGGAGCGTTCCTATACCGATGCGTCCCCTAGGGGTATTTTTATGTTTTTAAAACAGGCCCTCCGGAGCGTTCCTATACCGATGCGTCCCCTAGGGGTACTTTTATGTTTTTAAAACAGGCCCTCCGGAGCGTTCCTATACCGATGCGTCCCCTAGGGGTATTTTTATGTTTTTAAAACAGGCCCTCCGGAGCGTTCCTATACCGATGCGTCCACTAGGGGTATTTTATGTTTTTAAAACAGGCCTTTCGGAGCGTTCCTACACCGATGCGTCCCCTAGGGGTACTTTAATGTTTGGAAAACAGGCCCTCCAGAGCGTGCCTATACTGATGCGTCTCTAGGGCTCCTTTTATATTTGGAAAATTGTCAGGCCCAGACCCAACCCAGGCCTCCAAAAGTCGGTGACGGTAAATACGTAAATGGGAACCGAACTGGAGCTGCCGTCGCACCGTACCTGATAACAGCAAAGGGGAGGGATGTTTGCACTTGCAGGCAGGTATTCTGAAAATAATTGGCATATCGGGTATCGGTATTTATAAAAATTGCAACTACTTGGAGATTTAAGCTGTTCTGTTTTTAGTGCTTTTACTACCACTTCTCTGTGAAGTCGTTTAAACTTCGCGCGCTTTGTGTTGTTTCACATGCAGCAATATTACAGTAACCCGCCGCGGCAGCGCCGGGTGGGGGGGAATGGGCCGGGAATCGTCCCACGGTTAGAAAGTGCCATGGACGACTAAAACCTACTGGACTGATCGCGCTCCCGACCGCTAATACATACTTAGGGTAACTTTACAAGTCCATATCTTTGGAACCGTTCGACCTACAAACAATATAAATACATCTTTAGAATCCTCACGGTATCAGCAAACGAACGATGTGCTCAAATCGCTTTCAAGCCCACTACAAGAAAAGTTGATTTTTTTACATCGCGCAAATAAGGATTACCGATCAATGTTGCGCAGATTAGGTTGCACCACAGTACAGAGCTCGGCCCCCTCTACAACTATGGTCATATGGCCCAACGCGCTCCGACGCATCCATAACGAGTTATTTGTAAAAAACTCTGAATTCATTTAACTTTGAAACGGAGTCAGTAATCTTGTTATGTGCGCTAACTCATAGCTAATTTCAGAAAATTTAAGAAAGAGAATAATTTATTTTTGCGTACAGTGCAGTTACGTGCGCGCGTATGTAGTTGTTTGTTCGTTTACTTTAGCCGCCTACCTGCAACGGCGGTGGGAACTACCAACTTGCGCACAACCGATTTGCGCACATCGATCGCGGGCACACCAACTTGCGCACAACCGATTTGCGCACAACCGATTAGCGCACAACCGGTTTGCGCACAACCGATTAGCGCACAACCGAATTGCGCACAACACAACCGATTTGCGCACAATTTTTTTACTCAAACACTTACTTTTTTGCAGCACAATATAGTCATAGACGATGAAAAAGATTTATATTTACCCTTTGCATTCCTTTCATTCATTGTTGTGTCTGTTTGACTAGTAAGCGCGTTGCTTCCTTCATTTGGTGCCGAGACCATACTCTTTTGTTTTGTTGTGTTGTGTGCACCCAAGTCTAAGACCACTTCTACTACTACCCCGACGACCAAGTCCCGCTCTTACATTGTTTTGTTCTGAAAGGATGCGTTCCAGGAATGGCAGGCGGCACGGCATGCATCCACTGTCTCTCAAAATACTCAAAGAATCCTGACTGCCGAAGAGCAAGTGGGGCCTCATCGATTATCTCATCCAAACCGTCACGTACCTGTAGGAGACAGATCAAAAACTGATCTTAATTGAGGTAAAATATTACTAACCTCCTAAAAACCCAATAAAACACTGCGCTGCAGTGGCTAGCAACGTATGTACACTACATTCAACACACAACAGCTCAACTATTACTTTGTGCGCAAATCGGTTGTGTTGTGCGCAATTCGGTTGTGCGCTAATCGGTTGTGCGCAAACCGGTTGTGCGCTAATCGGTTGTGCGCAAGTTGGTGTGCCTGCGATCCCTGTGCGCAAATCGGTTGTGCGCAAGTTGGATAGTCCCAACGGCGGTGTGTATCGATTTTTCTGGCCACGCCTGTCTGCTTGTCTGTTGTCTGGCACTGGCAGTGTGTGCTGGTGAGGTGCTCGCGTGGTTTGCGGCCGCGAGTTTCTTGCTTGTCCGTCGGCCAGCCGGTTTTTTGCTGTTTGGTTTAGTGTGCACCCATAGGTATTATTCAAGACTGAATTATTAAAGATTTTCTGCTATGCCGTCATCCCGTCATCGTGATGCTTCTTGCTTTACATGTTTCCTGCGCATTAACTGTTCTTGCCGGAAATTGTTGGGCCACCCATTAACCTTAGTTGTTCTGCTTCTTTTTGCCTACCTACCTCAGTTTTCTTTCTTCTATTAGTGAATGAGATAAGGGTAGAAAAGTGGCATGAGATTTGGCCTGCCCCCGGTTTTTCTTGTGTTCCTTTCTTTTCCATTCATTTATCGGTATTAGCAAGAATATATTCTTGGCACTAGCATACATGAGCCGCGTAGGGTAAGGGTGGGGTTTACCCCCTCCCCTCGCCAGCCAACACCGCCCCCTTGGTCGGCCATACCCCCTCTCCGACCCCCCTCCCAGAGGGAGAAAATTTTCGCTTAAGGCAAAATAGGCGTTTGTTTGGACTTTTTTCCGGGCCCCCGCCCCTCCCCGAGATCTCCAGACACCCCTCTGGATTTTTCCGGCCCATCTATGGGTACTAAATACAAAGTAGGTAACCTATCTCATTGACTTCTTTCATCTTTTTACACAACTCTCCACCCATTGCAGATGCATAGGCCAAAACTGGCTTTTTTCTCATTGTATCGGCTTGCTAATTGCTTTATTCATTTCTTAAGTGAATTTCGTTTCTCTTTTTCTCTTTGACTGATGATTCTTAATTGGTTTTTGACATTCGCGCTTAGCGTGTTCGTCTTTTCTTGCATTCAAAACGACCCTACTCTCAAGGACAAGTTCCTACACTGCGATTTTCACCAGCCAGTATTTGTTGAAATCGTCCTGTTGCTGTTAGAAGAGGATTCCCAGCTGCTTGACATTCTGGTTTCTGAGCTTTCCTGTCTGCAGGGTCACTCGTTTGCCCGAGTTCTCGTCACCAAATTTTTCAACTGCATGCGTAAAAACCTCGTCAAGAAGCTCACTGCTTCTGGTGTTAAGCGCAGTGCGCAAGCCAAAATAACAAATTTGGACGTAGTCGGTAACTGTATGTAATGCTACTTTCATTCTCCTGTGATTTTTGTCCAGTGTTCATAATATCTTGTCTGATATTCTTTTTTCCGGTCGCTTCTATGCTGTTAATGCATGTTTCCCATGTATTCAATATGTTCAGAGTTTTTTTGCGAATAACCCCTTATGGATGCGTTGCAGCGTTTGGGCCTTATGACCAAAGTTGTAGAGGGGGCCGAGCACTGTACTGTGGTGCAACCTAATCTGCGCAACATTGATCGGTAATCCTAATTTGCGCGATGGAAAAAAATCAACTTTTCTTGTAGTGGGTTTGAAAGCGATTTGAGCACAGCGTTCGATTGCTGATACCGTGAGGATTCTAAAGATGTATTTATATTGTTTGTAGGTCGAACGGTTCCAAAGATATGGACTTGTAAAGTTACCCTAAGTATGTATTAGCGGTCGGGGGCGCGATCAGTCCAGTAGTTTTTAGTCGTCCATGGAAAGTGCAGTTTCCCTTATTCAGAATATGCAATCCCCACCTTCGTACGTTCACTTTTCCGCAGTTATGAGCCAAATGCAGGGAAAAGTCCTAAGAAACGTTTTTCAAATTTTCAGGGGGAAATGTCAAAATCTTGTTTGTATTGTCTACTTGCATCCAAACATGAATTTTCAGCCAAATGGCAAAACTTCTTTGCCGGATTATCATATCCTGAAGACATAGTCTCCTAACTATCCTAACCCGGGCGGGCACAAATGGCAATTCGGTTTCTTACCGTTCTAGCCGTTCGCACCGGCAGGTAACGCTGTGGGCGCTGAATTTTGTGCAATTGGCAGAACGTTTTCAGGCTGTGATACTTCTTCAACATGCTTTGTGCTTTCACTCACATCTCTTTCGGCCAACTCCGAATCGCCATGCTGAAATACTATCCCAAGAATCGGCCGATTCACTTGTTGAAATCAATTAAATTGACGATTTCCCTTCAGATTGCAACGATTTCAGCTCTTCAAGCTGTGATGCTTCTTCAATGTGCTTTGTGCTTTTACTCACATTTCTTCTGGCCATCTCCGAATCGCCATACCGAAATACTATCCCAAGAATCGGCCGCTTCGGCTGTGGAAATCACTGCAACTAACGATTTCCCTTCTGATTGTAACGATTTCCACTCTTCAAGCTGTGATACTTCTTCAATGTGCTTTGTGCTTTTACTCACATTTCTTCTGGCAATCTCCGAATCGCCATACCGAAATACTGTCCCAAGAATCGGCCGATTCGGCTGTGGAAATCACTGCAACTAACGATTTCCCTTCTGATTGTAACGATTTCCACTCTTCAAGCTGTGATACTTCTTCAATGAGCTTTGTGCTTTCACTCACATCTCTTCTGGCCAACTTCGAATCGCCATGCCGAAATATTATCCCGAGAATCGCCCAATTCACCTTGGAAATCAATTAAACTGTCGACTTTCCCTTCTGATTGCAACGATTTCAGCTCTTCAAGCTGTGATGTTTATTCAATATGCTTTGTGCTTTTACTCACATTTCTTCTGGCCATCTCCGAATCCCCATGCCGAAATACTATCCCAAGAATCGGCCAATTCGGCTGTGGAAATCACTGAAACTAACGATTTCCCTTCTTACTGTAACGATTTCTGAAAAATACAGGGCGGAAGTATTGAAGAAATGGGAAAAAGGAAAATCGTCAGTTTCGGCGATTTCCACAACCAAGTCACGTTTTGGTCATGAGTAGTTTACGCTATCCGGTGTGTCTCGGCGGCTCCGGCCTCTGTGAGAGCGGTTGTTTGTGGGTTCCAAACCGGTCGAAGCGACTGGGAGTATGTAGCTGACGCAAAACCCAACCCAGGCCGCCGAAAGCCAGTGATGGCTACTAGGTAATGGAACCGAACCGGCGCTGCCGTTGCGCCGAATAGCAGCAAAGGGCAGGGTTGCCCAATTGAAAGGCTCTGAAAAGAGCGCGGTCTGTCCTGAGCTGTTCGAAAGGACAGTGGAACTAAAAACCAAAACGGAATAAACAAAACCGAATCGGCCGATTCTCTCCCAGATGGTGCTCGGTTTAGCGAATCGGAGCTGATCAGAACATGTAAATGGTAAATGGTAAACGTCTATTAGTAGGTAAATAATGGGAAGGGAACCGAACCGTTTCTATCGTTGCACCTATTGGCAGGCCCCATTGAAGGGCTCTGAAAAGAGCGAGGCGTGTCCTGAGCTGTCCGAAAGGACAGTAGAACTCAAACAAACAAACAAACAACACAGTTTTAAAAGTCAACTGTACAGTTTAAGGCACTTACGACAAAAGATCACTACAAACAGCACTATTCGGCACTCACTTACTCCAAGTTGTACGCCACTATTCTGGCCGCCTGTGCGCACGCTGCGACAGTAATTTCCGATGTTTTCGATGAGACACATATGTACAGTAGTATAGTAGAGGGTAAGGTCTGCTAAACGTAACAAAAATATAGATTTGGTACAAGAGAATGTGACTGGACAGGATCTTCAGGTGCATCGAAGAAGCACCACAGCTGAAAGAGTTGAAATCGTTGCAATCAGAAGGAAAATCGTTAGTTTCATTGATTTTTCTACAACTGAATCGGACGATTCTTCGGATAAGATTTCGGCATGGCGATTCGGTCGGAGTTGGTAAGAGCTGTCAGTGAAAGCACAAAGCACATTGAACAAGTATCACAGCTTGAAGAGTTGAAATCGTTGCAATCTTAAGGAAAATCGTCAATTTAATTGATTTCTGCATGTGAATCGGCCGATTCTTGGGATAGTATTTCGGCATGGCGATTCGGAGTTGCCAGTAGAGATGTGAGTGAAAGCACAAAGCGCATTGACAGCTTGAAGAGCTGAAATCGCTGCAATCTGAAGGGCAATCGTCAATTTAATTGATTTCCACAAGTGAATCGGCCGATTCTTGGGATAGTACTTCGGCATGGCGAATCGGAGTTGGCCAAAAGAGATGTGAGTGAAAGCACAAAGCATATTGAAGAAAATCACAGCCTAAAACGTTCTGCCAATTGCACAAAATTCAGCGCCCACAGCGTTACCTGCCGGTGCGAACGGCTCGACGGCTCGAAGAAACCGAATTGCCGTTTTTATTGGTTAGGATGGCGCGTATACAAATCGCCTCCCCAGAAAAACGGAAACGGTGAGAACGTGCGGTACGCTGGGGTACACAGTGGTACACCAAGTTTTCCGGGTTTTCCAATGTCACAAATCGCCTCCCCGAAAGTAGGAAAGTTGGAAAATCGCAAGTTACACCATAAGAGAAGAGAAATAAGCAGTACTAAGGGCAAAATTAAGTAAATGAGCGCAACAGCTCCTGCTGGAAACGATTGCTTGTCGCAAAATTGTTTCATTCAATAAGTCGAAATGTAAAAAATGTTACTTTGTGCACGTGCACGTCCATCCCTGGCAATCTAAAGCTGAAGAACTCGTATTATAGGCCGACTTATAGGCCGACTTATTATAGGCATCCTGGCATAGGCGGGGTTCTGAATACGTAAGTTTAGCAAAAGTTTGAAACAAAAAACGGACAGTTTATAATTGGAAGCCGTGTTGGAACAGGGAGCGAAACAAGTACCAAAACGATCTATCAAGAATTATAAAATAACTATACCGGCCAATTTCAATGAGTGTACGGCAAGAATGACTGACGGCCAAGAATGTTTCAGCAGATACTAAAAGTACTAAAGTACTCGCATGCCTAGTTGCACTTAGATGTGCGTAAGGCGTTGCGGGTGGCCCTGACACCACCTGGGTCGGTTTTTGCGAGAGGAGTGCCTAAGCATTCTGTGGCCCGGGGACCGGCCTTGCACACAGCACAGACTCCCTTTGCCTTCTCATCCCACGATGCTACCGATTTATCTACTTGTCATCACTGCCCTTCGGTGGCCTGACAACAAACCTAAATCTAAGCTAACATAGATTCGGAGTCGGGTTTATGACTGTAAATCGGGTTATTTATGTTTGAGCATAGATCTCAGAATCAGAAGTCGATTTCTAAATTTCAGGCACGTCAGTACGTAGTCACAGTGTTGATCAAAAAGAGAAAGCACTTTAACTTTAAGAAAAAAAGCAAGCCCCATTAAATATGTACGTATGTAAAAAAATGCACGGGTATCAAATAGTTAGCAATTCATAATCTAAATTCGAAAATGTAACAAGAAAATTGAAAACGGAGTATCACAAATGACTAAAACTGCACATACATACGTACTGTATCACAACAGAAAATCCAATCCACTAACAGCCTAAAAGAAATTCCCAAATTTTTGTTGTGTGAAACGAACAGTTCACAAGAGTAAGAACTAACATCCTTGCTTTCCTTGGTTTCCGGAATCTGCCTCGGGTCCCCTTTCGCAATCGGACTCCCTGCTCGGTTGCTCGGTAAAGGGTTGAAGTAGCTGGCCGCACACCCGTAATTCGATTAACTTCATATTGCAGCGATTGCAACGATCGCAGGTTATGATTTCGATAGTTTTCGATTGCATTAAGCACATCCAGACTCGACTTCCAACCATTCTTTATAGATGGTGCAACGGAAGGAGGATTCACGTTCGGAGAACGTTTCTGATTTGCCGGCGTTACCGATATGCAAATTTTTTTTGGTGATGGTTGTTCTTGTGCATGTTTTCCTAATTTCCAAATTGTGGGGAAGCATTTTCCATTTTTTAGATTTTTCATTTTCCAACTTTCCAACTTCTTGGGGAGGCGATTTGTGCCGGAAATTCGGTTTCTTCGAGCCGTCGAGCCGTTCGCACCGGCAGGTAACGCTGTGGGCGCTGAATTTTGTGCAATTGGCAGAAGGTTTTTAGGCTGTGATTTTCTTTAATATGCTTTGTGCTTTCACTCACATCTCTTCTGGCCAACTCCGAATCGCCATGCCGGAACACAATCCCGAGAATCGGCCGATTCACCTGCGGTTGTCAATTAAATTGACGATTTCCCTCAAGATTGCAACGATTTCAACTCTTCAAGCTGTGATACTTCTTCAATGTGCTTCGTGCTTTCACTCACAGCTCTTCTGGCCAACTCCGAATCGCCATGCCGAAATACTATCCCGAGAATCGGCCGATTCACTTGTCGAAATCAATTAAGAGTCGTTCTCCGGTCAGATCGAGTTTCAGTATTCAGACCCAAAATTGAAACTTTGGCCTAGAGAGCTGTAAGTTGGTACCCTAATACATATCGATAGGTTATGTAACCACCGCAAAGGATTTCCGGATTTGACGATCCAGTCCCGAGATACAGCCGTCTGAAAATCGGCTTGCTTAACTATGGGACAAAAACTTCGAACTTGAATTTCTTTCCTGCTAAAAACAGTTGGGACCTAGAATTTGGGGATTTTACGTAACTTTTAGAGTACTTTAAGAATTTTGGGTGAGTTTTCGATTTTGACGAAAAAAATTTTTTTCAACCCCCTTCCCGCCCCCCTAGCTCGTATGGAACCCCCCTATATGGGTTTTTTTATTTCAGATTACTGTAGCGCCATTTGTTAGCTACAGATTGGTGCCAAGCACGATAGCCCACGGCCCGGGGTTTTGAAGTAAATTGACTTCAAATGGCTGAAAATCGCATTTTTTTCCAGTTTTACTATGGGACAAAATTTCGAACTTGAATTTCTTTCCTGCTAAAAACAGTTCGGACCTAGAATTTGGGGGTTTTACGTAACTTTTAGAGTACTTTAAGAATATTTGGTCGGTTTTCGATTTTGACGAAAAAAATTTTTTTCGACCCCCTTCCCGCCCCCCTAGCTCGTCTGGAACCCCCCTATGTGGGTTTTTTATTTCAGATTACTGTAGCGCCATTTGTTAGCTACAGATTGGTGCCAAGCACGATAGCCCACGGCCCGGGGTTTTGGAGTAAATTGACTCCAAATAGCTGAAAATCGCATTTTTTCAGTTTTACTATGGGACAAAATTTCGAAGTTGAATTTCGATTTTCAGCTATTTGGAGTCAATTTACTCCAAAACCCCGGGCCGTGGGCTATCGTGCTTGGCACTAATCTGTAGTCAGCAAATAGCGCTACAGTAATCTGAAATAAAAAAACCCATATAGGGGGGGTTCCAGACGAGCTAGGGGGGCGGGAAGGGGGTCGAAAAAAATTTTTTTCGTCAAAATCGAAAACCGACCAAAAATTCTTAAAGTACTCTAAAAGTTACGTAAAATCCCCAAATTCTAGGTCTCAACTGTTTTTAGCAGGAAAGAAATTCAAGTTCGAAATTTTTGTCCCATAGTTAAGCGAGCCGATTTTCAGACGGCTGTATCTCGGAACTGGAGCGTCAAATCGGGAAATCCTTTGCGGTGGTTTCATAACCTATCGATATGTATTAGTGTATCAACTTACAGCTCTCTAGGCCAAAGTTTCAATTTTGGGTCTGAATAGGGCAAAGGGCCAAAACTCGATCAGTTCAGAGACTGACTCTTAAATTGACGATTTCCCTTCAGATTGCAACGATTTCAACTCTTCAAGCTGTCAATGTGCTTTGTGCTTTCACTCACATCTCCACTGGCCAATTCGGAATCGCCTTGCCGCAATACTATCCGGAGAATCGGCCGATTCAGGTGTGGAAATTGGTGAAACTGACGATTTTCCTTCCGATTGCATCGATATCAACTCTTCAAGCTGTGATACTTGTACAATGTGCTTTGTGCTTTCACTCACAGCTCTTCTGGCCAACTCCGAATCGCCATGCCGAAATACTATCCCGAGAATCGGCCGATTCAGTTGTGGAAATCAATTAAACTGTGGATTTTCCCTCAGATTGCAACGATCTCAACTCTTCGAGCTGTCAATGTGCTTTGTGCTTTCACTCACATCTCTACTGGCCAATTCGGAATCACCTTGCCGAAATACTATCCAGAGAATCGGCCGATTCAGGTGTGGAAATTGGTAAAACTGACGATTTTCCTTCCGATTGCATCGATTTCAACTCTTCAAGCTATGATACTTGTTCAATGTGCTTTGTGCTTTCACTCACATCTCTTCCGGCCAACTCCGAATCGCCATACCGAAATATTATCCCGAGAATCGGCCGATTCAGTTGTGGAAATTAATTAAACTAACGATTTTCCTTCAGATTGCAACGATGAATAATTTCAACTCTTGTAGCTGCGTACGTACTTCCCCGATACGCCCTGAGCAGCACTTATATATGTTCTGGCCAACTTTAATTCGCTAAGCCGAAGTATCATCCCGAGAATCGGCCGATTCGATTGTGGAAATTTAAAACTGACGATTTTCGTTCAGATTGCCCATATTTCCTCGATACACTCTCCCTGCCCTGTATTTTGCGGTTTACCAGCTTAGTTTACCCCTTAAAATACAGTATGTACCCCCTAAAATCTGT
The DNA here is from genome assembly GCA_030248155.1 of Sabatieria punctata. Taxonomy (NCBI): domain Eukaryota; kingdom Metazoa; phylum Nematoda; class Chromadorea; order Araeolaimida; family Comesomatidae; genus Sabatieria; species Sabatieria punctata. The sequence continues at coordinate 17,123 of JASANB010001837.1, forward strand.
ACCTCTAAATCTGTACCCCCAAAATTTGTACACCCAAAATGGTTTCTCTCCCTGAATTTTTTGCGCCCTGTATTATTCAGGATGCTTTATTTGCCCCCCCCCCAAATTTGCCCCCCCCTAAATTTCTTACCCCCATTTTTTTAGTCCGAAGTGTTTTGCTGTCTGTATTTTTCGTAGATGCAACAGGGGGTCCGCGGTGTGCCAAAATACAAGGGGTAAAAAATTTCGGACCAAAAATATGGGGGTAAGAATTTTTGGGAGTACAAATTTTAAAGGGGTATATTTTGGGGGCAAAGCAAGCACGCGGAAGAATACAGGGTGCAAAAGGCATCCTGAAAAATACAGGGTGGAAGTATTGAAGAAATGGGCAATTTGAAGGAAAATCGTCAGTTTCGGCGTTTTCCACAACCGAGTCACGTCTTGGTCGTGGGTAGTTTACGCTATCCCGTGTGTCACTTCGGCTCCGGCATACGTGAGAGAGGTTGTTTGTGGGTTCAAAACCGGTCGAAGCGAATAGAAGTACGCCAACGCAAAGCCCAACTCGGGCCCCTGAAAGCCAGTGACGGTAGCAGGTAAATGGGAACCAAACCGGGGCTGCCGTTGCTCCGAGGACCGAATAGCAGGAAGGGGCAGGGTTGCCCAATTGAAAGGCTCCGAAAAGAGCGCGGGCTGTCCTGAGCTGTTCGAAAGGACAGTGGAACTAAAAACCAAAACGAAACAAACAAAACCGAATCGGCCGATTCTCTCCCAGATGGTGCTTGGTTTAGTGAATCGGAGCTGACTGGTACATGTGGTTGGACAGGATGCTCAGGTGTATCGAAGAAGCACCACAGCTGAAATCGTTGCAATCTGAATAAAAATCGACAGTTTAATTGATTTCCTAACTGAATCGGCCGATTCTCCGGATAGTATTTCGGCATGACGATTCGAAGTTGGCCAGAAGAGATGTGAGTGAAAGCACAAAGCACATTGAACAATTATCATAGCTTGAAGAGTTGAAATCGATGCAATCGGAAGGAAAATCGTCAGTTTTACCAATTTCCACACCTGAATCGGCCGATTCTCTGGATAGTATTTCGGCAAGGTGATTCCGAATTGGCCAGTAGAGATGTGAGTGAAAGCACAAAGCACATTGACAGCTCGAAGAGGTGAGATCGTTGCAATCTGAGGGAAAATCCACAGTTTAATTGATTTCCACAACTGAATCGGCCGATTCTCGGGATAGTATTTCGGCATGGCGATTCGGAGTTGGCCAGAAGAGCTGTGAGTGAAAGCACAAAGCACATTGAACAAGTATCACAGCTTGAAGAGTTGAAATCGTTGCAATCTTAAGGAAAATCGTCAATTTAATTGATTTCTGCAGGTGAATCGGCCGATTCTTGGGATAGTATTTCGGCATGGCGATTCGGAGTTGGCCAGAAGAGATGCGAGTGAAAGCACAAAGCATATTGAAGAAAGTCACAGCCTAAAACGTTCTGCCAATTGCACAAAATTCAGCGCCCACAGCGTTACCTGCCGGTGCGAACGGCTCGAGCTGGTCGACGGCTCGAAGAAACCGAATTGCCTTTCTAGTCTGTAGGAGTGAAACCTTTGAAACCTGGCAACCTTGCATAGAATAGAGTTCTAGAAAACAAAACGAACTCTACGGATAAATAGCGTACAGTAGAAAATAAGGCAAACCCTAATCTGCACGAGCGGTGCGAGCAGTGCGAGCGTGCGAGCCGCACACTTGTTCGCGTGCGATTACCGGCCCATTCCCCCCATCCGGCGCTGCCGCGGCGGTTACTGTAATATTGCTGCATGCATGTGAAACAATACAAAGCGCGCGAAGTTTAAACGACTTGACGGAGAAGTGGTAGTAAAAGTACTAAAACAGAACAGCTTAAATCTCCAAGCAGTTGCAATTTTTATAAATACCGATACCCCGTATGCCATGCCAATTATTTTCGGAATACCTGCCTGCAAGTGCAAACATCCCTCCTCTTTGCTGCTAAATTCACGGTTTTTTTCGGATGCGTTTCGTGCTTCCAAGGTCTGCAATCGAGTTGGATCGCTGAAATCGATGCCCCGATCGTTCCAGAGCAATCAAGATTCGTGAAAGATTTAAGAATTGAGAAGAAAGTGTGATGCAATTCATTTTATGCACTCTAAATTCTGGCGTTTTGTATGAAAGATAATAAAAGTTATGCCTGTTTACTTTTGTATTTCGATATGTAGAGTTCTTCAGTGTGTAAACCGTGTTCGATAAACCTCGGTATTAAATATGTGCTGTGTGCAAGGTATGCTAATTTTGATTTTTAAGGTTAGTGGTTAGAGGTGCAGGCTCGGTTCCAGCCTGTCGTTGCAGTGAATTATATATAGAATCTGATTATTAAAATAATTTTTTTCGCTGCTTTGTTTGTATATACTTTTTGGTAATGTTCTATTCGGTGAGCAGAATTGTTTTATCCCATAAATTAGGCAAGCAAAAAAATTTTTTTCATCATGACGGAAAAATTTAGTCAGTTCAGAAACCGCTCTCTTTTCCCAGCTTCGCTGCTCTTTAACGATTGGACCTGGACAGCTGAAAGTGGATCGAGATGAAAGCTTGTTTCATGGGCTTTTAGCGGCACTAAGTTCGCCTCTTCTTCAATGGCTACTGGAAACGTTATTGGCTTCGCAATCGATTTTTAACGGAATTTTCGGCCGAACTAAACACTTACCATCTTCGGTACTAGGGGAACCAAGCATCGCACCAACATGCCGGTTTGATGGCTGAAGAGAGGAGGTCGTGGGCTTTCTTTTGCCGCATGGTTCAGCACTGTCGGACCATTGGTGCAGGAGATACGTACAATTTGAGGCGGATTCCAAACTACAGTATGCCAAAATTGATCTTGTTTTTAAAATTTCTCGAAACTGGTTAGGAGTTGAGAAAAATGAATTGCACCATTGTGTTCAGCGGGCCCGAAAATACCTTAGTAGCTAGTTAGATTCAATTATTAAAACTTAATCTTGAACTCAATTTGATTTGGCAGAGATAGTGGCACAGGTCGGGTGTGAGTTTTTAGAAACCTTCCCCGGTTTTCTGGCTAGTCAAATTGGCTGACCCAAAACTGAAGCCGTTCGTAGCTGAACTCTGAAACTTTGCACCAAGGCCTAACCGAGGCCGCTAAGCTCGAATCCGCGACCCATTTTTTCCCTAATGCCTTCGATTTCGAGTAATAATCGATTTTCTGCGGCTATCCTTAACACACAATGGCCAGTTTGAGCGACTGGGGCTTCTTTAACCCGGGAAACCAGCCGATCCTATCAATTCGATACCGCTGATTATCATAAAAATGGTTTTGGATTTTTTAGAGCTTCCCTGATTAGCTAAGGCTAATTCATGCTTCCCATGCTTAGTTTCTTCTCGTGTACCGTTAAATGCGACATCCAAAGCGACACATTGGGTAGGAAGAAGCGCAATCAGTAGAGGATTCTAAATCTGGCTTCACTTTGCTTCTTCGTTCGGTATATCAGGAAGTATTCGGCATTTTCTGCCAGACCGTACCGGGCAGATAGCGTTTCCCGTAGTCAAACGGCAGCAGCGCAGTAGGGGGAATAGGACCTTGTGCCTTCGCGTCAAAAAAAAAAAAAAATGTTCTTTTTTTCACCGCACCCTGTTCGCGTGCGAGCCGATCCATACCGTATACCTAATTTGGCGCTGCAACGCTCCGGTAGTGCGCTAAATTTAAATTTTTGATGCCCTTCTTAATCAATCGTGCCTTTACAAAAGCTTTTTGTTACATGCAGATTCTTAAAAGCCAATTTTGTATTCTTAAACTTTTAGGCGTCTTGTCAACATGATTTTTAATTGAAACAGGTTGTCACTGTTGCAACGTTACCGCCTCGGGTAGCTATAAGCATACCCTTTGGGACCAATGCTGAGTAGACTATAAAGCATTTTTAGGTGAACGGGGCCAGTCCAAAAATGGCACTGTCTCGATTCAAGGCACGTAGCCGAGCCGTGTTCCTGTTAGCTATGTTAGTTGTTTGGCCTCCGATCACGATTGGACTGTCGGCACCTATCCCCTGCACACGATTTCTGCAGGAAATTTGCTCCATCTGCGATCGTTGATTGCTAGAGCTGATGGTTTAACGTGAAGCCCGGGCCTCCCATATCTCAACCGTGCGACACTTGAACCCAGTGGTACAGAAGGTTCGGCGCCACGACTTTTCGGACTTGAAGAAGGGACCGTCCACTGTTCCCGGCAACAACAACAATATCTGTTACTTGCCCATGTGTCGCCGTGGTTCAAACATGTGCCGTTAGTGAAGTCAAAAAGCGACTCGCTGTTTATGGTACCGACACCATATATGGCATGACTACGCTCGCATAACGCAGCGTTAAAGTGACTGACTGTAATATGAACATCAAGATGAGCAGAGTGCATCTCTTTTATAGAGATTCTGGCAAGATAACGCATCCGCGTACTTTCCAAGGTTCAAAACCAACACAAAAAACAACTACACGAGTTTACGTCTATGGTTATCTTAACCACCATAAGTGAATTCTTACGTGCAGGGGAACACTAGAACCAAATATAAGTTGACAACAATACCCGTCGAAATTGCACGCGCCCATTGAACTTGGTAAAGCATTGGTGTAGACAAAAGATGAAAATTTGGTATAAAAACCGGCACAGCACACAGCACGAAAGTAAATAAAAACTTTAAGCACACCACGTACTTCATGACGACCAAAGAGAACGAAATGGAAAAGATTCTGACCACTGCAGAAGGCACAGAGACGCAGTAGAAGACAGTTTACATGAGAACTAACAAAACATGGATTCATGAATCCGTAATTTACAAAGTAGGAGTCCAAACTGCTTCTCCAAATGAGTTTTACGGACTTCGTTAAAACAGAGGATGACTTCGCAAGCTGTCAGGCACGACTAACAATCTGAGACGGAAGTACGGGTAACGTTGAAGCACACAATCGAAACGCGCATGGATAAGCAACTTTGTTTTTCTTTCGATTGATATCGGTTCTCTCCGGGCACAGCCAAACGCTCGAAATGGGTGACACAGATGTCTTCAGGAGGCGTCAATTCAAGGATGAACGGAGCCTATAACAGTGAGGAGCCGTCCAAAGTCCGTAATGACTTGAGGCGGAGGTGGGTTCGCCAAATCATTACAAACTATTAAGGGGAGGAGTTGACGATGTGAACTAAGTCTAGCTTACAGCTTGACGAAATCGGGAGAGGGGGTCGAGGAAATAATTATATGAATAAAAGCGTATCCGTTCTACTCACCTTGCAACACGTACATTCTTGAGCACGCGAGCCGCTGGCTTTGATTGCACGGTAAAAGTCGATGGTAAATGGCGGATTCTTGTTATGGAACGGCTGCAGCAACAGCAAAAGTTTTTTCAAGTATTACAGTAGCATTGCTGAATACATTACTTGCGTGAAAATGAGATTAACTGGTTCCCTGAGCCTCCTAAGTTCAGCCTGAGTAGGTACTCGGACAGTTGAAGCGGTTGCACTTCCGCTTGCGACTGCAGCGGGTGGTCCAATAGTGGCCAGTACAGTCCGATTACCAGCTGTCGGATTGCCATACCGGTTTGATGGCTTTTTTCCAGCACCTGTAGCAAGTAGAAATTGCTGACAGAATTAAGTATGTACCTTTTCTTTTGTACCAGTAGTCTGAGTGTAATGACTGAGCAGAGCATTTGCAGGCTGGTCTTTTATTGCATTCTTTACTATCTCCAAGTGTGCCTCGAGCTCAGCCGTTTTCTCTGCGACCGATATCGTGTGGACACAGAAACAGCTGCAAAAAACAGAAAGTGTTGCATGCAACAAACAATCGGCCGAGCCCATCGTTTCTAAGTCAGAAAGAGCAAAATAAATTGTACCGTTTATGAGTAGTACTAAAGCTGAGACAGACACAAATCAGTGATCCATAGACTTGCACGGACACAAGAGCACTGGACACATGAACAGCGACACTGAACTATCATGGGTTCTGGCGCCACTGAAAGACCCCACCAGCTGCACAGATGGCATGCGCAGACTTCTCCAGTTGGCCAGCTCAGCTGGCGTGAAAGGAAGAAGCGTAGAGCAAAAGCAACAAGTGAGCAGGAAAGCAGCTGTTGATAGCCTTTGGGCAAGGCAGTTATGGACTCTGAGCTTGAACTGAAGGATAGTGTTAAAAACAAAAGAAAAACCGTTCTTTGAGAAACCTGTAGTTGAACAAGTCGCAAACCATCTTCAAACGCTCAGTTTCAGACATAGCAAAACCAGGCCTGAGGGCTAGTCTGTAAGTTGGCGTACTCCCGCTTGAGTCTGTAGTCGCCGGAACCATGCAAAGCTAACTGCAAGGACATCCACTTCTGTTGACACATGTCTTCAAGGACAGAAATAACCTAAAAGCTATTCGATCGAAATTCAGTGGCAAAGATACTTTACAACAGCACCTCTTGCCACGACAGTTTTTTCCACTTTGAGCATCCTTTATGAGACAGTTGAAACACTCAGCATCATTGTTTGTTACTCGTCCAGGCGGGTTTCCAAAGCCAGCAACAAGACGAAGTGGTTTGAGGAGTAATGCTCTTTCAAGTCTTTCTCTTTTATTGGCCCTTAGCCAACCCCAAAAGCTTTGAATGATCTGTTTATATGGATCGACACCGCCTAAATTTTTGTACATAAAATTGCAATGTAACAAAATTACGAAAAACAAACACCTACCAGCTGCAATTTGGCGCTGAAACCACGCATCTTTGAGACCGATGAAAAGTTCATCATATTGATCCTCCGTGTTGCAGTCAACTAATCCACCCTTTCTCATACGACCAGGGCAGTCACTATCGTCACCTCATCTTTCACTGGCCTGCTTGCAGTTATTAACCAGATG
>JASANB010001838.1:0-23070 GCA_030248155.1 Sabatieria punctata
GTCGGCTATTTTGTCATGGTTGCTGAATAGTCAGCTATTTTGTCATGGTTGCTGTAGTCAGCTATTTTGTCATGGTTGCTGTAGTCAGCTATTTTGTCATGGTTGCTGTTGTCAGCTATTTTGTCATAGTTGCTGTAGTCAGCTATTTTGTCATGGTTGCTGTCGTCAGCTATTTTGTCATGGTTGCTGTAGTCAGCTATTTTGTCATGGTTGCTGTGTGTCAGCTATTTTGTCATGGTTGCTGCCAGTCAGATTTTTGTCAGTCAGCTATTTTGTCGTGGTTGCTGTAGTCGCTATTTTGTCATGGTTGGTTCAGCTATTTTGTCATGGTTGCTGTAGTCAGCTATTTTGTCATGGTTGCTGTAGTCAGCTATTTTGTCATGGTTGCTGTCAGTCAGCTATTTTGTCATGGTTGCTGATGTCAGCTATTTTGTCATGGTTGCTGTAGTCGTCAGCTATTTTGTCATGGTTGCTGTAGTCAGCTATTTTGTCATGGTTGCTGTAGTCAGCTATTTTGTCATGGTTGCTGTAGTCAGCAATTTTGTCATGGTTGCTGTAGTCAGCTATTTTGTCATGGTTGCTGTAGTCAGCTATTTTGTCATGGTTGCTGTAGTCAGCTATTTTGTCATGGTTGCTGTAGTCAGCTATTTTGTCACGGTTGCTGTAGTCAGCTATTTTGTCATGGTTGCTGTAGTCAGATATTTTGTCATGTTTGATGTTGTCAGCTATTTTGTCATGGTTGCTGTAGTCAGCTATTTTGTCATGGTTGCTGTAGTCAGCTATTTTGTCATGGTTGCTGTCTGTCAGCTATTTTGTCATGGTTGCTGTAGTCAGCTATTTTGTCATGGTTGCTGTAGTCAGCTATTTTGTCATGGTTGCTGTCTGTCAGCTATTTTGTCATGGTTGCTGTAGTCAGCTATTTTGTCATGGTTGCTGTCTGTCAGCTATTTTGTCATGGTTGCTGTAGTCAGCTATTTTGTCATGGTTGCTGTAGTCAGCTATTTTGTCATGGTTGCTGTAGTCAGCTATTTTGTCATGGTTGCTGTCTGTCAGCTATTTTGTCATGGTTGCTGTAGTCAGCTATTTTGTCATGGTTGCTGTAGTCAGCTATTTTGTCATGGTTGCTGTAGTCAGCTATTTTGTCATGGTTGCTGTAGTCAGCTATTTTGTCATGGTTGCTGTAGTCAGCTATTTTGTCATGGTTGCTGTAGTCAGCTATTTTGTCATGGTTGCTGTCTGTCAGCTATTTTGTCATGGTTGCTGTAGTCAGCTATTTTGTCATGGTTGCTGTAGTCAGCTATTTTGTCATGGTTGCTGTAGTCAGCTATTTTGTCATGGTTGCTGTAGTCAGCTATTTTGTCATGGTTGCTGTCTGTCAGCTATTTTGTCATGGTTGCTGTAGTCAGCTATATTGTCAGGCTGTCAGCTATTTTGTCATGGTTGCTGTAGTCAGCTATTTTGTCATGGTTGCTGTAGTCAGCTATTTTGTCATGGTTGCTGTCTGTCAGCTATTTTGTCATGGTTGCTGTAGTCAGCTATTTTGTCATGGTTGCTGTAGTCAGCTATTTTGTCATGGTTGCTGTAGTCAGCTATTTTGTCATGGTTGCTGTAGTCAGCTATTTTGTCATGGTTGCTGTAGTCAGCTATTTTGTCATGGTTGCTGTAGTCAGCTATTTTGTCATGGTTGCTGTCTGTCAGCTATTTTGTCATGGTTGCTGTAGTCAGCTATTTTGTCATGGTTGCTGTCTGTCAGCTATTTTGTCATGGTTGCTGTCTGTCAGCTATTTTGTCATGGTTGCTGTAGTCAGCTATTTTGTCATGGTTGCTGTAGTCAGCTATTTTGTCATGGTTGCTGTAGTCAGCTATTTTGTCATGGTTGCTGTAGTCAGCTATTTTGTCATGGTTGCTGTAGTCAGCTATTTTGTCATGGTTGCTGTAGTCAGCTATTTTGTCATGGTTGCTGTAGTCAGCTATTTTGTCATGGTTGCTGTCTGTCAGCTATTTTGTCATGGTTGCTGTAGTCAGCTATTTTGTCATGGTTGCTGTCTGTCAGCTATTTTGTCATGGTTGCTGTAGTCAGCTATTTTGTCATGGTTGCTGTAGTCAGCTATTTTGTCATGGTTGCTGTAGTCAGCTATTTTGTCATGGTTGCTGTCTGTCAGCTATTTTGTCATGGTTGCTGTAGTCAGCTATTTTGTCATGGTTGCTGTCTGTCAGCTATTTTGTCATGGTTGCTGTAGTCAGCTATTTTGTCATGGTTGCTGTAGTCAGCTATTTTGTCATGGTTGCTGTCTGTCAGCTATTTTGTCATGGTTGCTGTCTGTCAGCTATTTTGTCATGGTTGCTGTAGTCAGCTATTTTGTCATGGTTGCTGTAGTCAGCTATTTTGTCATGGTTGCTGTAGTCAGCTATTTTGTCATGGTTGCTGTAGTCAGCTATTTTGTCATGGTTGCTGTAGTCAGCTATTTTGTCATGGTTGCTGTAGTCAGCTATTTTGTCATGGTTGCTGTCTGTCAGCTATTTTGTCATGGTTGCTGTAGTCAGCTATTTTGTCATGGTTGCTGTAGTCAGCTATTTTGTCATGGTTGCTGTAGTCAGCTATTTTGTCATGGTTGCTGTAGTCAGCTATTTTGTCATGGTTGCTGTAGTCAGCTATTTTGTCATGGTTGCTGTAGTCAGCTATTTTGTCATGGTTGCTGTAGTCAGCTATTTTGTCATGGTTGCTGTAGTCAGCTATTTTGTCATGGTTGCTGTCTGTCAGCTATTTTGTCATGGTTGCTGTAGTCAGCTATTTTGTCATGGTTGCTGTAGTCAGCTATTTTGTCATGGTTGCTGTAGTCAGCTATTTTGTCATGGTTGCTGTAGTCAGCTATTTTGTCATGGTTGCTGTAGTCAGCTATTTTGTCATGGTTGCTGTAGTCAGCTATTTTGTCATGGTTGCTGTCTGTCAGCTATTTTGTCATGGTTGCTGTAGTCAGCTATTTTGTCATGGTTGCTGTCTGTCAGCTATTTTGTCATGGTTGCTGTAGTCAGCTATTTTGTCATGGTTGCTGTAGTCAGCTATTTTGTCATGGTTGCTGTAGTCAGCTATTTTGTCATGGTTGCTGTAGTCAGCTATTTTGTCATGGTTGCTGTAGTCAGCTATTTTGTCATGGTTGCTGTAGTCAGCTATTTTGTCATGGTTGCTGTAGTCAGCTATTTTGTCATGGTTGCTGTAGTCAGCTATTTTGTCATGGTTGCTGTAGTCAGCTATTTTGTCATGGTTTTGTCATGGTTGCTGTAGTCAGCTATTTTGTCATGGTTGCTGTAGTCAGCTATTTTGTCATGGTTGCTGTCTGTCAGCTATTTTGTCATGGTTGCTGTAGTCAGCTATTTTGTCATGGTTGCTGTAGTCAGCTATTTTGTCATGGTTGCTGTAGTCAGCTATTTTGTCATGGTTGCTGTAGTCAGCTATTTTGTCATGGTTGCTGCAGTCAGCTATTTTGTCATGGTTGCTGTAGTCAGCTATTTTGTCTGTTTAGCTATTTTGTCATGGTTGCTGTAGACAGCTATTTTTACATGGTTGCTGCTGTCAGCTATTTTGTAATGGTTGCTGTAGTCAGCTATTTTGTCATGGTTGCTGTCAGTCAGCTGTCAGCTATATTGTCATTGTTGCTTTAGTCAGCTATTTTGTCATGGTTGCTGTAGTCAGCTATTTTGTCATGGTTTCTGTCTGTCAGCTATTTTGTCATGGTTGCTGTAGTCAGCTATTTTGTCATGGTTGCTGTAGTCAGCTATTTTGTCATGGTTGCTGTAGTCAGCTATTTTGTCAGTGTTGCTGTCATCAGTCAGCTATTTTGTCATGGTTGCTGTAGTCAGCTATTTTGTCATGGTTGCTGTAGTCAGCTATTTTGTCATGGTTGCTGTAGTCAGCTATTTTGTCATGGTTGCTGTCTGTCAGCTATTTTGTCATGGTTGCTGTCTGTCAGCTATTTTGTCATGGTTGCTGTAGTCAGCTATTTTGTCATGGTGTGTAGTCAGCTATTTTGTCATGGTTGCTGTCTGTCAGCTGTTTTGTCATGGTTGCTGTCTGTCAGCTATTTTGTCATGGTTGCTGTAGTCAGCTATTTTGTCATGGTTGCTGTAGTCAGCTATTTTGTCATGGTTGCTGTAGTCAGCTATTTTGTCATGGTTGCTGTAGTCAGCTATTTTGTCATGGTTGCTGTAGTCAGCTATTTTGTCATGGTTGCTGTAGTCAGCTATTTTGTCATGGTTGCTGTAGTAAGCTATTTTGTCATGGTTGCTGTAGTCAGCTATTTTGTCATGGTTGCTGTAGTCAGCTATTTTGTCATGGTTGCTGTAGTCAGCTATTTTGTCATGGTTGCTGTAGTCAGCTATTTTGTCATGGTTGCTGTAGTCAGCTATTTTGTCATGGTTGCTGTAGTCAGCTATTTTGTCATGGTTGCTGTAGTCAGCTATTTTGTCATGGTTGCTGTCTGTCAGCTATTTTGTCATGGTTGCTGTCTGTCAGCTATTTTGTCATGGTTGCTGTAGTCAGCTATTTTGTCATGGTTGCTGTAGTCAGCTATTTTGTCATGGTTGCTGTAGTCAGCTATTTTGTCATGGTTGCTGTCAGTCAGCTATTTTGTCATGGTTGCTGTAGTCAGCTATTTTGTCATGGTTGCTGCAGTCAGCTATTTTGTCATGGTTGCGGTAGTCAGCTATTTTGTCATGGTTGCTGCTATTTTGTCATGGTTGCTGCCAGTCAGCAATTTTGTCATGGTTGCTGTAGTCAGCAATTTTTTGATGGTTGCTGTAGTCCGATATTTTGTGATGGTTGCTGTGCTAGTCAGCTATTTTGTCATGGTTGCTGTAGTCAGCTATTTTGTCATGGTTGCTGCAGTCAGCTATTTTGTCATGGTTGCTGTAGTCAGCTATTTTGTCATGGTTGCTGCCAGTCAGCATTTTTGCCATGATTGCTGTCAGTCAGCTATTTTGTCATGGTTGCTGTAGTCAGCTATTTTGTCATGGTTGCTGTAGTCAGCTATTTTGTCATGGTTGCTGTAGTCAGCTATTTTGTCATGGTTGCTGCCAGTCAGCTATTTTGTCATGGTTGCTGCCAGTCAGCTATTTTGTCATGGTTGCTGTAGTCAGCTATTTTGTCATGGTTGCTGTAGTCAGCTATTTTGTCATGGTTGCTGCCAGTCAGCTATTTTGTCATGGTTGCTGCCAGTCAGCTATTTTGTCATGGTTGCTGTAGTCAGCTATTTTGTCATGGTTGCTGTAGTCAGCTATTTTGTCATGGTTGCTGTAGTCAGCTATTTTGTCATGGTTGCTGTAGTCAGCTATTTTGTCATGGTTGCTGTAGTCAGCTATTTTGTCATGGTTGCTGCCAGTCAGCTATTTTGTCATGGTTGCTGTAGTCAGCTATTTTGTCATGGTTGCTGTAGTCAGCTATTTTGTCATGGTTGCTGTAGTCAGCTATTTTGTCATGGTTGCTGCAGTCAGCTATTTTGTCATGGTTGCTGTAGTCAGCTATTTTGTATGGTTGCGAGTCAGCTATTTTGTCATGGTTGCTGCCAGTCAGCATTTTTGCCATGATTGCTGTCAGTCAGCTATTTTGTCATGGTTGCTGTAGTCAGCTATTTTGTCATGGTTGCTGTAGTCAGCTATTTTGTCATGGTTGCTGCCAGTCAGCTATTTTGTCATGGTTGCTGCCAGTCAGCTATTTTGTCATGGTTGCTGTAGTCAGCTATTTTGTCATGGTTGCTGTAGTCAGCTATTTTGTCATGGTTGCTGCCAGTCAGCATTTTTGCCATGATTGCTGTCAGTCAGCTATTTTGTCATGGTTGCTGTAGTCAGCTATTTTGTCATGGTTGCTGTAGTCAGCTATTTTGTCATGGTTGCTGCCAGTCAGCTATTTTGTCATGGTTGCTGCCAGTCAGCTATTTTGTCATGGTTGCTGCCAGTCAGCTATTTTGTCATGGTTGCTGTAGTCAGCTATTTTGTCATGGTTGCTGTAGTCAGCTATTTTGTCATGGTTGCTGTAGTCAGCTATTTTGTCATGGTTGCTGTCAGTCAGCTATTTTGTCATGGTTGCTGTAGTCAGCTATTTTGTCATGGTTGCTGTAGTCAGCTATTTTGTCATGGTTGCTGTAGTCAGCTATTTTGTCATGGTTGCTGTAGTCAGCTATTTTGTCATGGTTGCTGTAGTCAGCTATTTTGTCATGGTTGCTGCCAGTCAGCTATTTTGTCATGGTTGCTGCCAGTCAGCTATTTTGTCATGGTTGCTGTAGTCAGCTATTTTGTCATGGTTGCTGTAGTCAGCTATTTTGTCATGGTTGCTGCCAGTCAGCTATTTTGTCATGGTTGCTGTAGTCAGCTATTTTGTCATGGTTGCTGTAGTCAGCTATTTTGTCATGGTTGCTGTAGTCAGCTATTTTGTCATGGTTGCTGTAGTCAGCTATTTTGTCATGGTTGCTGCCAGTCAGCATTTTTGCCATGATTGCTGTCAGTCAGCTATTTTGTCATGGTTGCTGTAGTCAGCTATTTTGTCATGGTTGCTGCCAGTCAGCTATTTTGTCATGGTTGCTGCCAGTCAGCTATTTTGTCATGGTTGCTGCCAGTCAGCTATTTTGTCATGGTTGCTGTAGTCAGCTATTTTGTCATGGTTGCTGTAGTCAGCTATTTTGTCATGGTTGCTGTAGTCAGCTATTTTGTCATGGTTGCTGTAGTCAGCTATTTTGTCATGGTTGCTGCAGTCAGCTATTTTGTCATGGTTGCTGCCAGTCAGCATTTTTGCCATGATTGCTGTCAGTCAGCTATTTTGTCATGGTTGCTGTAGTCAGCTATTTTGTCATGGTTGCTGCCAGTCAGCTATTTTGTCATGGTTGCTGCCAGTCAGCTATTTTGTCATGGTTGCTGTAGTCAGCTATTTTGTCATGGTTGCTGTAGTCAGCTATTTTGTCATGGTTGCTGTAGTCAGCTATTTTGTCATGGTTGCTGTAGTCAGCTATTTTGTCATGGTTGCTGCCAGTCAGCTATTTTGCCATGATTGCTGTCAGTCAGCTATTTTGTCATGGTTGCTGTAGTCAGCTATTTTGTCATGGTTGCTGTAGTCAGCTATTTTGTCATGGTTGCTGCCAGTCAGCTATTTTGTCATGGTTGCTGCCAGTCAGCTATTTTGTCATGGTTGCTGTAGTCAGCTATTTTGTCATGGTTGCTGTAGTCAGCTATTTTGTCATGGTTGCTGCCAGTCAGCTATTTTGTCATGGTTGCTGCCAGTCAGCTATTTTGTCATGGTTGCTGTAGTCAGCTATTTTGTCATGGTTGCTGTAGTCAGCTATTTTGTCATGGTTGCTGTAGTCAGCTATTTTGTCATGGTTGCTGTAGTCAGCTATTTTGTCATGGTTGCTGCCAGTCAGCTATTTTGTCATGGTTGCTGCCAGTCAGCTATTTTGTCATGGTTGCTGTAGTCAGCTATTTTGTCATGGTTGCTGTAGTCAGCTATTTTGTCATGGTTGCTGTAGTCAGCTATTTTGTCATGGTTGCTGCCAGTCAGCATTTTTGCCATGATTGCTGTCAGTCAGCTATTTTGTCATGGTTGCTGTAGTCAGCTATTTTGTCATGGTTGCTGTAGTCAGCTATTTTGTCATGGTTGCTGTAGTCAGCTATTTTGTCATGGTTGCTGTAGTCAGCTATTTTGTCATGGTTGCTGCCAGTCAGCTATTTTGTCATGGTTGGTGCCAGTCAGCTATTTTGTCATGGTTGCTGTAGTCAGCTATTTTGTCATGGTTGCTGTAGTCAGCTGTTTTGTCATGGTTGCTGTAGTCAGCTATTTTGTCATGGTTGCTGCCAGTCAGCATTTTTGCCATGATTGCTGTCAGTCAGCTATTTTGTCATGGTTGCTGTAGTCAGCTATTTTGTCATGGTTGCTGCCAGTCAGCATTTTTGCCATGATTGCTGTCAGTCAGCTATTTTGTCATGGTTGCTGTAGTCAGCTATTTTGTCATGGTTGCTGTAGTCAGCTATTTTGTCATGGTTGCTGCCAGTCAGCTATTTTGTCATGGTTGCTGCCAGTCAGCTATTTTGTCATGGTTGCTGTAGTCAGCTATTTTGTCATGGTTGCTGTAGTCAGCTATTTTGTCATGGTTGCTGCCAGTCAGCATTTTTGCCATGATTCCTGCCAATCAGCTATTTTGTCATGGTTGCTGTAGTCAGCTATTTTGTCATGGTTGCTGCCAGTCAGCTATTTTGTCATGGTTGCTGCCAGTCAGCTATTTTGTCATGGTTGCTGTAGTCAGCTATTTGGTCATGGTTGCTGTAGTCAGCTATTTTGTCATGGTTGCTGTAGTCAGCTATTTTGTCATGGTTGCTGTAGTCAGCTATTTTGTCATGGTTGCTGCCAGTCAGCTATTTTGTCATGGTTGCTGTAGTCAGCTGTTTTGTCACGGTTGCTGTAGTCAGCTATTTTGTCATGGTTGCTGCCAGTCAGCATTTTTGCCATGATTGCTGTCAGTCAGCTATTTTGCCATGGTTGCTGTAGTCAGCTATTTTGTCATGGTTGCTGCCAGTCAGCTATTTTGTCATGGTTGCTGCCAGTCAGCTATTTTGTCATGGTTGGTGCCAGTCAGCTATTTTGTCATGGTTGCTGTAGTCAGCTATTTTGTCATGGTTGCTGCCAGTCAGCTATTTTGTCATGGTTGCTGTAGTCAGCTATTTTGTCATGGTTGCTGTCAGTCAGCTATTTTGTCATAGTTGCTGTAGTCAGCTATTTTGTCATGGTTGCTGCCAGTCAGCTATTTTGTCATGGTTGCTGCCAGTCAGCTATTTTGTCATGGTTGCTGTAGTCAGCTGTTTTGTCACGGTTGCTGTAGTCAGCTATTTTGTCATGGTTGCTGCCAGTCAGCATTTTTGCCATGATTGCTGTCAGTCAGCTATTTTGCCATGGTTGCTGTAGTCAGCTATTTTGTCATGGTTGCTGCCAGTCAGCTATTTTGTCATGGTTGCTGCCAGTCAGCTATTTTGTCATGGTTGGTGCCAGTCAGCTATTTTGTCATGGTTGCTGTAGTCAGCTATTTTGTCATGGTTGCTGTAGTCAGCTGTTTTGTCATGGTTGCTGTAGTCAGCTATTTTGTCATGGTTGCTGCCAGTCAGCATTTTTGCCATGATTGCTGTCAGTCAGCTATTTTGTCATGGTTGCTGTAGTCAGCTATTTTGTCATGGTTGCTGCCAGTCAGCATTTTTGCCATGATTGCTGTCAGTCAGCTATTTTGTCATGGTTGCTGTAGTCAGCTATTTTGTCATGGTTGCTGTAGTCAGCTATTTTGTCATGGTTGCTGCCAGTCAGCTATTTTGTCATGGTTGCTGCCAGTCAGCTATTTTGTCATGGTTGCTGTAGTCAGCTATTTTGTCATGGTTGCTGTAGTCAGCTATTTTGTCATGGTTGCTGCCAGTCAGCATTTTTGCCATGATTCCTGCCAATCAGCTATTTTGTCATGGTTGCTGTAGTCAGCTATTTTGTCATGGTTGCTGCCAGTCAGCTATTTTGTCATGGTTGCTGCCAGTCAGCTATTTTGTCATGGTTGCTGTAGTCAGCTATTTGGTCATGGTTGCTGTAGTCAGCTATTTTGTCATGGTTGCTGTAGTCAGCTATTTTGTCATGGTTGCTGTAGTCAGCTATTTTGTCATGGTTGCTGCCAGTCAGCTATTTTGTCATGGTTGCTGTAGTCAGTGCTGTGCTGCCCGCTGGGACTCGCTCGACTCTACTTGATGAGCCTGGGACCCAAAATGGTTCTCACTCTACTGGGACACCTGGTGCTGGGAGCAGCTGTTACCGCCTTTGCGTCACACCATCACTTTGCTCCTCCCGATCCGCCACCTCCTCCAGGAGTCACCATGGTCACGGTCGGGCTTCTAGCCGAGCTGTTTTGCTGGTACCTGCACCAGCTCCGGCTCTTTCACCGAATCATGCAGCTGCGAGCGGAGTACAATCTTCGGGACTACAAGCACCCTCAGGACGCTAACTTGCTTCCTTACATCACCAACCGTCCGCCGCAACCTCTGTCACACGAGGAACAACAACTGATGCAAGAGGTCACTGACAACACGGCCTACTTTGTGATCGAGCAGCCGTACCAGGGAGCCAGCCACCACCATGAGGATGGCAGTTACAACGACTCGGGCCAGAAAATGTTCCACAGGATCTGCCCACAGGTTGGACACGCTCGACGGCAGCAATCTTATCAACATTTTCGGCTGCAACGATTCATCCCGACGTTGGGGTCCTACCGAGCAGATCGAGGCGTTCCGCCATGGACTAAGCTGACTCCAGGATTCCTCATCCGGCGATTCAGTCCTGTCGAATTCTATTGCTCCATGGCCAATCGAACGGACTGGTACGCCTACAAGATACCCCCACCCGTGCCAGCGCAACTGACCATTCTGGACAACATCTTGACACGAATTCGGGCCAACATCGCCGCTGGCACACTCTCTCTGTGGGATCCCTACCCGGACGTGGAGTCGGACCTGCGTTGGAGGCGCACGGGACACCGATTGGTTCAACCTGAGTTGATCCAACCGTTCCACCTTGTGGCTTCTAGGCGAGATTCGAAGGAGATCACTGCGGCGCGAGGAAGCCGATCAGGAGCAACAATTCCCGTCAAAGATGGGCGCTACATCGCCGGCGTGTTCCAGTACGTGGAAGTGACGTTCGTTCCCACGCCGTCATCCGGAGGTCTGGGCACTAGTGCTCCTGGCCCTCCTTGACTACTACTCGTTGTTCTACTAACACCAACGTACCAGTTACTAACGTCTCCAGAGAGTGGCCCTGGCGCCGAGGACGTCGCCGACCAGAGGGGGAGTCGTGTGCAGAACCCTATTCAAACTCTACCGTGTTCACGCGCTGTGGCCATGCAGGGAGAGTGGAGTGTTCGCGCCGGGACCCGTTCGCTGGCAGCTGGCAGGCAAATCCACATGGCCTCACGGACCGTCCAATAAGAACCAAGGAACGAGGAGGAGGCGCGCAGGTGATTGGTCGGGGGCGGAGTTTCGGAGGGCACGAAGCTCGGTGATAGGGTGATAGTGATCCAAGATGGCGCTCTCTGTACTAATTTTCTCCAACTTACCAGTACTGATCACTTTTTGAATTGGTAAACTTAGTGTGCGGCTGTGTGAAAGACTTGCCTAGAGAACGCTGATTCATAGGACAAGCAGGGCCCGCCTAGTTCAGCCAAAGCGACTTCGAGGACCGAGAAAAGCCTCCTGCAGCGAGTGTCTCGTCCTGTCGACCGCCTGTAGCGTGGTAACTTGTCGCATTTTCTCTGGTAGACACTTAGTGCAAAATTGTTACTTCTTGCCTACCCTTCTCGGCTCTCTACCGCCTGACTTGATCAACGGAGAGGGCGTCGACCTACATTATTTTCTTTTCTCATCACCTTCTCGATCCGATCCGATGTGCGGGGGGGCCTTTACGGCCCTACGCTCAGACCTTGCGATCCATTGCGCAACCCCCGTAGTTTCGTCATCTCGGACGTTTCCCTTCTATCACTGCCAGCCACTCTAGCCATGCTGTTGGACGCCAGTTACTAAGAAAGTCCCTGGCGTGTTGACGTCATGGTGATGTCGGCTCCCAACGTCCGCTAGGTCCGCCCCTGGCTCCAGAGAGAGGCCCCCCTGCCTAGTCGGTTTCCGTGGACAACTCCTGACGTCATTGCTCTTTCTCCAAGTTGGCATGCTGTAGGAGCGGCTTCGGTGCTGTGGCAGATCCAGTTGGTTCCCATTTTATCTACTCGCTGTACCAGCTTTCGGTGGCCTGGGTGGAGCGTTGTGCCAATGACCAACTCTTTGCAGCAAGAAACTTGCCACGCCGAGAGGATGAACCACTACAACCACTAGGGATGCAGCGGCCGCCGTGACTCAGAGGCATGCTTGCTACCCACTGAGCCACCGACGCGGCTCATCACCTTCTCTTCGGCAACACGTTTTATTTCAACTTTCAACAAAATTACCAAAACCAACTTTTTGCTAAAAATCACCTCTTCTGCACCTGCGCAGCGTCCACCGTCCGACCTCGGCTTTGTTCTGTCTAACCCCAGGAACCACCAACGATAGGGGTTAGGACACTGTGTTTGTGACTCTGATGCCCAACCAACATGAAATTGCGTCAGCCAGATCTCTTTCCGACAGAATTTCTCCTGCTTCATATTGATAGATTAGCTGTGTTATTTCTCTTTGTTCCCAAGGAACGCCGAATCCCGTCTTTGGATGACCACCGCCACGACGTTCCATTTTAGACGATCAACTAAATAAACTGGAACTACTTACAAATCTTCCCACTACAAAAAGTCTGAAAAACACGTCTGCACTAGCACACCTGAAGAATCAGTCAGGATTTCCAAAAATAAATGGAATTTTTGTTGTTTAGACGGTTTTACGCGTTGATAGACCGCAGAAGCTATCTCACAAATAAATCTAACGGGCCAGCTAAAATTTGTTCGATTTGTTAAATAAATCTACTGCCTGCTAAATAGTGCTAAATATTGATCTGGAGATCACCGGGCCGCACCTACCAACTAACGCACAGTTTTTATTCGGGCGCACACAAATCGCCACCACAAGAAGTTGGAAGGTTGGAAAATGAAAAATATAAAAAATGGAAATCCCAACAATTTGGAAATTAGAAAAACATGCACAATAACAACCAACAACACCCGACGCAAAAAAATTTGCATATCGGTGACGCCAGAAATTCGGCACCGGTATGAGATCCCGCCATGACGATAGACTCATATGCATACATGCAGTTGGGGGGTATGGGGGGTATTTCCCCCAGGCCCGATTTTCGGAGAAAATTCCCCCCCAGCCGGATTCTGGGGGGGGAATTTTTTGAAACCCTATTTTGGGTTTGTAAACCTGCAAACAGGGTTCCAGAAGCCCTGATTAGGCTTTCAGAAACCCAACTTGGGTTCTGGAGCCCTAGTTTGGGTTTCAAAAACCCTAAATAGGGTTCCGGAACCCTGTTTTGGGTTTCAAAAACCCTAAATAGGGTTCCGAAACCCTGTTTTGGGTTACTGAAACCCTAAATAGGGTTCCGGAACCCTAATTTGGATTACTGAAACCCTAATTTGGGTTTCTGAAACCCTAAATAGGGTTCCGGAACCCTAATTTGGGTTACTGAAACCCTAATTTCGGTTACTGAAACCTTAAATAGGGTTCCGGAACCCTAATTTGGGTTACTGAAACCCTAATTTCGGTTACCAGAAACCCTAAATAGGGTTCCGGAACCCTATTTTGGGTTACTGAAACCCTAATTAGGGTTCCGGAACCCTAATTTGGGTTACTGAAACCCTAAATTGGGTTCCAGAACCGTAATTTGGGCTTCTGGAGGGGACTATCCAACTTGCGCACAACCGATTTGCGCACACGGATCGCGGGCACACCGATTTGCGCACAACCGATTAGCGCACAACCGGTTTGCGCACAACCAATTAGCGCACAACCGAATTGCGCACAACCGATTAGCGCACAACCGAATTGCGCACAACACAACCGATTTGCGCACAATTTTTTACTTAAACACTTTTACATTTTTTGCAGCACAATATTGTCATAGACACCAACAGTAATTTTACATAACAATTACATTTATAACAGATAGATTTGTAATACATCGATTTTATAATTGATTGCGCTTCGGCTGTGCGAAGTAGTGCCCTATTCCTCTTAGAAACGCCATGCGCTCGATCAAACCCAATTGGTAACGCTCGGCCAGTCTGCGAATTTTGCCATCGATGCGTTCGTATTTTGGATTGCGCCAAACCAGCGCTGCACCCGCGGTCATCTGATCTAGTTGCGTTACCTGAAATTGTTTGAAAAGTCATTTAGAATTTAGTTAGCGATTTCCTTAAATCCACCTGCCTGCACCTTACATTGTTTTGTTCTGAAAGGATGCGTTCCAGGAAAAGTAAATGTCTGGATGCTTGCGTTTGTTGAACAACCTGGCCATCTTATTCATCTATTCACTTTCTAGCAAGTCTGATTTTTTACATACGATATTAAAAGTTAACTAAGTAACCTAACTTACGATCTGATAGTACACTTGTGAACATGAAACTGTTGGGTTCTCTCTGACGTTCCGCTTTAGCTCGTTCAGCTTCTTGTACACCTCGACACCCTCTCGATCCGGGCGACAGACGTTGTGTGGTGTTGCAACTGACCGAACCAAATTTACATATAACGCTTACACAAGCATGCCTGTACCATTAAGCCTGCATTACCATAGCCTTACAACGTATGTACACTACATTCAACACAACAACACAACTATTACTTTGTGCGCAAATCGGTTGTGTTGTGCGCAATTCGGTTGTGCGCTAATCGGTTGTGCGCAATTCGGTTGTGCGCTAATCGGTTGTGCGCAAACCGGTTGTGCGCTAATCGGTTGTGCGCAAACCGGTTGTGCGCTAATCGGTTGTGCGCAAACCGGTTGTGCGCTAATCGGTTGTGCGCAAATCGGTTGTGCGCAAGTTGGTAGTTCCCCTTCTGGAGGGCCGAAATAGGGTTCCGTAACCCTAATTTGGGTTACTAAAACCCTAATTTCGGTTACTGAAACGCTAAATAGGGTTCCGGAACCCTATTTTGGGTTACTGAAACCCTAATTAGGGTTTCGGAACCCTAATTTGGGTTACTGAAACCCTAAATAGGGTTCCGGAACCCTATTTAGGGTTTCTGGAGGGCCGAAATAGGGTTCCGGAACCCTAATTTGGGTTTAAAAATCTCTAAAGAAGGTTCCAGAAATGCGTTTTAACTGTATTATGTCGAATAAAATGGGTTTTTTGCACGTTTTAAAGCAAAATTAGCTTTTTTTGCTCATTTTAGATTAAAAATATGGTTTTTTCCACGTTTTACAGCAAAAATAGGGTTTTAAACGGAATTTTTGCACTTCAGACAGGATTTTTACCCCATTTTTAGTCCTCAAAACCCTGTTTGAGCCCAAAAAAAGGTCGCTGAAACCCACTTTTGGACACCAAAAAAGGTCGCTGAAACCCCCTTTGGGCATAGCCCTGAAACCCTATTTTGGATCAGAAAAATTCCCCCCCAGCCGAAAACCCAGCTTACATGTATGCTCATATGCCTTTCCAAAAGTTCCCCAACAGAAGAATGGCTATGATTGTGGAGTTTTCGTCTGTGCTTTTGCTGCGTATGTTCATCTCATCTTATTGTCGCATTTTAGCTACACAAGTGCCTAATATTCTAACACTAACAGCAGTTGAGCACTTGTATGCACGTATTTCGTAAACTTCACTTACAGACTGATATATAGCACTGGAGGCAGCTTTGTGCCTACCCAGGGCTGTTTCTTTTCCGGAAAAAAACTCAAGCCGGTTTTTTTTCGGTTTTTTTTTCAGTTTTTTTCGGTTTTTTCCAAAAGGTTATTTTCCGAGATGACAGCAAAAAATTTTTAACAATCGCTTTTTATTGCAGAATTCAACTAAATAGCGTGAGTCTTATCACAAAATGCACTAATTTCATCTTTTAGAGTAGTAATTTGATTTTAAAACACCAAAAATACAATAATAAAAGTTGCCTGAAAATGGTATCAATCAGTATTTTTTGCGAAAAACAGCTAAGTTATGCCATGGAAGTGCTTGTAAGGCGACTATTAACGTAAATTCAAAGCATTTGATGCGAATTTAACCAGTTATTGTGCCTATTTCCTTTAAAAACTTGCTTGAGTTTTTTTCAGCATTTTACTTTTTTTTTTATTTTTTGAGTCCTCCAACAGATATGTCTGCCCACGGGCATATGGGTAAGTATGACGATTAGCTATCGATTAAGTATAAACATAACAATATTCGTCCAAACCCAAGGACGGTGGCCCTCTTTAAACAAAAAAATGGCCAAAAATGTACACACTCAAAACACTAATCGGCGCAAGTAGTGATCTCCCTAGCAGTTAGTGATGTAAAATTATGGAATTTGAATTTCAATTCAATTACAATTAAATTATTGGCTCCATTTTTAATTTCAATTAAATTAAATTAAATTAATTGAAATAGTTTTCCATTATTTTCAATTACAATTATATTTTCAATTAAATTATGGAACCTCGGAAAATTTCAATTATGCAATTTTTTTCAATTATTTTTACAATTTTTTGAAAATTGTTGTATTTTTCTGTTAAAAGACAGTAACAGTGACCCAGGACTTCGAAAAATGTCCATGTAAAAGCTTAGAGACACCTGGCTAGCCTGTTATCCAAACAGGCAAGAAAATTTTAAAAACGCATAAAATGACATTCTGGGGTAAATTTACAGATATTTCATTATTTTCAGTACTTAATGTAAAGGTTTTCAGCATTTTTGAGCAACATCACTTCCTAGGTACCTTCGCCAAAACCCACCATACACCAACAAATTACTGTTGTGACTTTTACAGTCAGGCACTTAACGTCGTTTATGGTACCGACACCATTATAAGGTGCCGGTGGTACCATATATGGTACCGGTACCATATATGGTGCCCCCAAGTTTGGGGGCCCGTGGTGGTACGATACGTACACGGTACGGTACCATATGGTACCACTACCCTAGGTACCGGTACCATATATGGTGCCCCCACGTTCGGCGACTGTGGTGGTACTAGATATGGTACCGGCACCATATACAATGTATGGTGCCCCCACGTTTGGAGGCCTGTGGTGGTACCATACAGTACGTACACGGTACGGTACCATATATGGTACCACTAGGGTAGTGGTACCATATATGGTACCGGCACCTTATATGGTGTCGGTACCATAAACGGCGTTAAGTGCCTGACTGTTTTATGAACTACGAAATAAAAAGCAGAGCATAAAATATTACCAAACAAAGTGAGGTCAGTATAAAGAGGTGACAAACCTTAAATAGGTTTTTGTTTGAAGTCATTAGCGCCGTCATCATTAATACTTACGCATTTCCTTACATTCACCCCAGCAAATAATTGAAAATATAATTGAAATTCCAGGTGAATTTCAATTAAATTACAATTAAATTATGGTCCAACTTTTGAATTTCAATTAAATTAAATTAATTGAATTGAAATTAAAAACGGGCCAATTATGCGAATTTCAATTACAATTAAATTAATTTTTTACATCACTACTAGCAGTGATGACAGGTAGCTGGTAGACAAATGGGATGGACCTTTTTATATTTTGACTTATTGAATGAAACAATTTTGCGACAAGCAATCGTTTCCAGCATGAGCTGTTGCGCTCATTTTGCCCTTAGTACCGGAGAGTGCTGCATAGGGTACCCCTCCAGATAGCGTACCCGGGGTACACTAACTGGCACTTAGTGCCGGATTGTGTACCCGGGGTACACTATTTGGAGACAGATTTTATGTCATGGGTGTCCAAAATTTCCTACATTACAGTAGGTTTAAAGCAGGTCTACGTATATTTTTGCTTATTTTCAATCGTTTTTACTGATACAAACCTCACAAGAATGGAAACTTTGACCAACCACTCTCATTTTCATGGCAGAAACAGCAATCTGGATTGAAAAATTGCATTTTTGCTCAGAAATCGTGAAAACAAGCAGTTAAACATGATTTGGCTAAGTGCCAGTTAGTGTACCGGGTACACTAACAGGATCTCATTTTTGTTGCGGAAAATGCTAAGTGCTGGTTAGTGTACCCGGGTACCCAATGCAGCACTCTCCGGTACTGCTTATTTCCTTCTCTTATGGTGTAACTTGCGATTTTCCAACTTTCCTACTTTCGGGGAGGCGATTTGTGACGTTGGAAAACCCGCAAAACATGGTGTACCTCTGTGTACCACAGCGTACCGCACGTCCTCACCGTTTCCGTTTTTCTGGGGAGGCGATTTGTATACGCGCCGTTTTTATCATTGGAAAATTTGCCAAAGCACGTGTTGTTTCTTCAGTACGCAAACCAAACCCACCAGTTGGCTCTGTGCTTGCATCGGTTAACGCCTACAACAATAATCGGCAGCTGCTAAAAATCGGCTCAGTGTCTGTGGCGCAGTAAAAAAAAGGAATCGTGATGGTGCCCCACTCGTTGGCATAGCAAAATGGAGGAATTCGCCCCACTTCTCCTCTCGCAATTGGTTCCCAAATTCTACGTGCAAAATGTTGACTTCGGTGCTACGCAGTCTGACTTTGTGGCTTTCCTCGAACTGCAGCGTTGCCAGAAATTAGCTGATTCCGGTCTCCAAGCCTCTTCTGCTCACTCTTGCTCGGCGCCCAGCCGTGAACTGACTCTCTTGGTTGGGCAGCATCATCCACCGGTTCTGGCTGTAGCCTCCTTATTATGGCGCTCATCAAGGATCTCTTTCTAAGCTGCAGAAAAGGAGATCTGGAGAGAATCAGGTACCTACACCGACCGCTACCTACCTAACATCTTACAGCGACCAGGCAGCCTAACCTCGGTCTGCAAACTTTTGCTCAGCATCAATCGGCTGCAGATACAGCAAATTAAATATAGCACAGGGAAAATGACTCTTTCCATACGGCTAACGCGATCTGCTAACGCGCGTTAGCAGATCGCGTAACAAGATCGCGTTTAACGCATCAGCGATGTGCTAACGCGCCCGGGCGCCTCTCACTGCTGAGAAGTTAAACGCGATCTGTTAACGCGCGTTAGCAGATCGTCGAAAACAATCGCGTTAGCACATCGCGTTAGCCGTATGGAAAGAGTCGCTTTCCCTGTGCATCGGCTTTTTGCAGTGTTTAAGCAGAAGCGCGTTTAACGCGTTAGCGATGTGCTAACGCGATCTTAAAACGCGGACCGCGTTACGATAGTTAAACGCGATGACAAGACGCAGCTAACGCGATTACAAGACGCAGCTAACGCGATGACAAGACGCAGCTAACGCGGTTACAAGACGCAGCTAACGCGATCTGCTAACGCGCGTTAGCAGATCGCGTTAGCCGTATGGAAAGAGTCGTTTTCCCTGTGTAGATTACTGTAACTATTTTTGATTGTAAGCCTAAGCATTGACGACTAAAAGTAGTTTTTACTCGTCGATGGCCTTAGCCTAATCCTAAAACCTAAGCCTGAAACTAAGCTTAAGCTGAAATTGAATTTTACTTCCCAGGCACACTACACTGTAGTTCTGTTACAGAAAACTACACGCACACAACACAAAATGAAAAACCAATTAGCAAGTGCAAGGAAGAATGATTGAATTAAGCCAAACGGCTATTTTAGAACTCAACCCAATCTGATAGCAAAAGGCGAAAGGTCGATGCGACTGACTACCTGTTGAAAAGCTTTTAAAGACTGAGAGTGAACGATTTCATCTGGCAGGCTGTTCCAAATCGGAAAAAAATTATGTCTGACATTTGACCGAGAGCAACAAGCTGTTCATAAACTTTCTTCAAAGCCTAACCCTAAACCTAAGCCAAAGCCTGAAGCTAAGAAATGAGCGAAATAGGATGATTGTAAATATACCGTCGCCCGGGATAGGGTAGATACAATAAGCCAGATTTACCGTTTTTATAGACGATTGATGCTCAGGAAACATTTCCACACTAAGGATACGGTGCTTGGTCGCTGTACGATTTTAGGTAGGTAAACTGCAGGAACGCCAGGCCAGAAATTTACCTATTATTAGGCCTGCTTAGCTATGGTCCTACATGGCCCGGGGGCCCCGAGACATATACCCCTCGCCCTCGGTCGACCGTCATCCCCCCACGCCGAAAGAGTTTTCGCTTTTTTAAGGAAGTACGCGATTTTTGGACACTTTTGCCCAGACAACCTCAAGGCTCACCCTCTGCAGTTTTCTGGGCTATGTATGGATATGCGTAGGCAAGTTTTGGAATGTATCATTTCTACGCTAAATTAGCCAGCCAGCGATACCTACCACAGGTGGGCTACGCATGCACAGACATGGGCTAGCTTTTCGGTTGAGGAGGTTGTAAATAATCGTGAGGGGCATACATGTAACAGGGGGGTCTGGGGGGTCTGCCCCCCCCCACCCGAAATAGGCCAGACCCCCCGGACGGGGGACCCCCCCCCCCCCCCCCCCCCGAGCCGCTTTCAACCCCCCCCCCCCCCCCTCCGATTTTTCTGGCAAGTAAATTTTCGAGCAAATTTTTGCAATTTTTTACAATTTCACACACAAAAATTGCCAAAATCGCCTGCAAAACAGCACTTTTTAGCTGTATTTCAGCCCAAATTAGCGATTTTTGGCAATTTTTAGCCAAAAAATTGCGATTTTTGAGCGTTTTTTAGTGCCCACCCCCACCCCCCAAAATTTTGGCTCAGACCCCCCCGGCCGGCGCCAGCCCCCCCCACCCCCCCTCCCCCCATCGGCGGAGGACCTGTTACATGTATGGTGAGGGGTAGCGGTGCCTGAGGGGGGTTTGACGGGATTGTAAGCAAAAAGTTCGGGCATGATTTTATCATAATGTTTGCCTAAAAATTCCTGAATATGTAGCATCAGCCTGAGGGAGGTATGCGCCCGCGGAGGTCAGGCCCGAGCACATGTATGATGGTTACGGCTTAGGCTTAGACTTAGTAACAATTGGCATCCCCCGAGACGATTTTCCCGACCCCCCCCTCCGATTTTTCTGGCTAGTAATTTTTTGAGCAAATTTTTAGACACAAAAATTTCCAAAATCGCCTGCAAAACAGCACTTTTTAGCTGTATTTCAGCCGAAATTATCGATTTTTGAGCGTTTTTAGTGCCCAACCCCCTGCCAAAATTTTGGCTCGGACCCCCCTGGCCGCCGTAAGTGAAAGCCGTCCACGCGTGTGCACCTCTGCCGGCCGCGGCAGAAGAGCCAAAGAAGAATGCCCGCCAGACAGTTTGCGCCGCAAGCGGCCTATTTGCCAACCGCAAAAAAAAGAACGGCCACCTACCGCCGCCCACTTCTTCCTCCCTTATTAGTTTGTGCATTGCACATTCAGCAAATTGTGTATTGGTTGTATCGTTGAAAAGAGAAATGGAACCTTTTTGTTGTTCCCCAATTAAGGGAGCCAGTGAAACTGCGCTATATGCGGCGGTAATATATACGGCGCTTTTACTTAGTCTTACTTTTACTTGCGCTTAGTCATGGTCGTCGGTTCACTAGCTTGTATTCTTACCTATTACTAATACTACGTATCTTTGCTTGAAAAATATGTGAAAGAATAAATAAATATAATATGCACTAGGGTTCCGACGATATATCGATATCGAAAAGTCGATATATCGAACCTTTTTTCAATATCGATATCGCGATATTTTGCATCGATATTTTCGATATTTTGCGTGCGCAAAAGTAGGAAAAAACAAAACTGACATCAAGTCTATTTCTCTAGAACAGTAAAAAAACAATTTTTTGTGGACAACTCAGAAATCGACAGTATAGTCAAAACCTAACAGTGGTATGATAGGACAAAGAAACATCGGGTAGGTGTAGCTGGGGGAGAAAAAGTCGGGAAAGGTCAGAAATGGACTATACATTAATTAATTAACTTTCTTATGACTATACGACTCCGGAACGTGCCTATACTGATGCGTAGCCCTAGGGTATTTTTATATTTGGAAAACAGGCCCTCCGGAGCGTGCCCCATGCCTGATGCGTCTCTAGGGGTATTTTTTGTGTTTTTTGGAAAACAGGCCCTCCGGAGCGTGCCTACACTGATGCGTCCCCCTAGGGGTATTTTTATGTTTTTAAAACGAGCCCCCCCGCGGCCTGCCCTATACCTGATGCGTCCCCTTGGGGTATTTTTGGGTTTTTAAAACAGGCCCTCCGGAGCGTGCCTATACTGATGCGTCCCCAGGGGGGTATTTTTATATTTGGAAAACCGGCCATCTGGAGCGTACCTATATACTGATGCGTCCCCTAGGGGGTACTTTTATATTTGGCAAAACAGGCCATCCGGAGCGTGCCTATACTGATGCGTCTCTGAGGGGTACTTTTATCGTTGTAAAAACAGGCCCCCCGGGGCGTGCCGTATGCTGATTTAGTGTTCATTAAACTCGCCAGGCGAAAGGGCTTTCAAATGATGTATGACATGACCATTTTGGACGCTTTTGAAATTTTGGAATTTTGCCAAAAAAATTATCGATAGAAATCGTCGATTTATATTTATTTATGATCATTAAACACATTGGTTTTTTTGTTTGGGATCGGTTCCTGATTCCCCCCAGCTACACCTGATCTGAAACATCAATTTCTCGGCATTCTCAGCTTTTTGGGGGACTGTAACGTTTGGGTTCTAAAATGTCTGCAGAAACACTGTCTGCTCACTCAGCACACTTGAAGCAGGAGTGCAGAAGCATTACATGGGCTAGCATTTTGGCTGGGGGTGGCAAATTTTCAAATTTTGAGAAGGTACCGCCGGCTGATGGGTGATTGAAAGGATGGTAAGCAAAAAAGTCAGTTTTTTTTCTAAAGTCAAGCTTTTTGGCTTAGTTGTCATTAAAATAAGTTAAAATACACTATTCTGTCTGAATTCATTTATGCCTAATGAGGGTGGGGCATCGGCCTGAGAGGTCAACCTTTACATTAAAGGGCTTCAGAAGGGCCACTACCTTTTCTGCGATTCTCTATTAAATTGATATCAGATCGCTGATTGCATCAGTGCTTGACTGATAAGCAGCGAGGGCAGTTTGCTCTTCAAATTTTAGATTTTCTTGCATAACTATAAATATCGATATCGATATCGATCGATATTGAGTCAGACATGGGCTAGCATTTAGGCTGAGTGGGGTGGTTAGAAATTTCAATTCCTGAGGGGGGCTGAGGGGGTAGGAGCGCCTGAGGGGGGCTGAGGGGGTGGTAAGCCAAAAAGTCCGATTTTTGGCGAAAATCACGGTTTTTTGGCTTATTTTTCGTTAAAATAAGTTAAAATTAGCTATTCTGAGCTCATTACACCTAATCCAGGCATATATTTATCATAATTTTCTATACAAAAATCTTCCAAAAAATTCCTGAGGGGGGTAGCGGCCGGCTGAGGGGGTAGGTCAGAGCCTGAAGGGGGGCCAACCCCCCCTCAGCCCCCCCTTTGCCCATGTCTGTATTGAGTTGAAAATATCGATATCGATATCGAATATCGTCAAATTTTGATATCGTCGGAACACTAATATGT
>JASANB010001839.1:0-25837 GCA_030248155.1 Sabatieria punctata
TGACTTTCTCGCAAAATGCATGTTAAGCCCTTGAGAGTCTCGCGATGCGCGGACTTGGCCAGTTAGTGACCAAGTAATTAATTACAACAAAGAGGGCTCTATACCTATGCGGCGCTCGCTGGGCCCGCCGTGAGACTGCCAAATTTTGATAGCCAATAGCAGTGCAGCGCGGCCGTCCGAGGTTAGCGCGCCAAATTTAACTGCTGACCTTGATACAAAAGTCACCTTGGTACGCCCCTTCTGTTTTTGAGAAGGTCGGTCCGGCCAATGGACCGCCCCCTCCCGCAGCCCGCTGGATCGGCCACTGTCCGAAACCAACAGCGTAAAGCAGACAGTCGTGCGAAAGTTGACACCGGTCTTCGTTTACCTTAACACATCTGGTTGTCTGTCTGATCGACCAAGAGAGGACAGGCGCTGGCCACTTGAGTAAACAGATCAGACCTGTGCAAAGGAGAAGGAAAAGGAGAGCAGCTGATAAAACAAAACACTTAGACCGCGCCCTGCATACAGACCGCACAAAATTGAGCTCACAACATAAAAATGCGCAAGAAACGGACGGTCTCGCGTTTCCCTAGATGCCTGATTTTCCCGGACACACTATACATACACCTTTGACGGCGACCGACCCGACTGCTCTAAACTTCATCAATCTTTCTGAACAAGTAACCTGTAAAATCAATCGATTTTTGCAATCCTAAACGTCAGCAAACTCGAAAAAGATTATGGTACTACTCACTCAGTGAAGTAATAAAATCTGGAAAGTGTGACTTGGTTTGTTGAGTCATGTTGACTTTCGTACTTGGATCTTAGACGCAAACATGTTCGTACCTAAAAGCGTAGTACGCTGTCTATAGTGTGATATCTGCAATATATTTTGTTTTGGAAGGCAGAGAAGGCTTGTCTCTTCTAGCGAACAGCAGTTTTCTGAATATGCGAAAGCCGACTTTTTTATTGTGCTGCCTGTGGATTCCAGAGATTCTGACACAGGATTACACAGCCGTCTGCATAGCAATGACCCAGCCTTGCGTTGGTGCGTGTTGCGCAGTGTTCCGCAAGTGCTGTGAAGAGCAGTGCTATTACTTAAAGAATTCAAAGAACGTGCAAGTTTGGTGTTCAGAGACCAGCGATCCATACTCGAACGACTACTGTAAATGTCGTGTTACCACATCCAGTTACTGCAAATGCAACAATGGCAACATTTCGATGGCTAATTTTGTTCTGCTTACTGCTATAGTTAGTGTGCTATTTTGGTTTTCAGTACCGAAGTTGATTTAGTATATTATGATATACAGTACGTATATTATACGTGCGATTCATTTTAGTGCCTTTTGTCGTCTGAGTATACAGAAAAACGGACTAATAAGGTTTGAGGTACGGACGCACTTACTGACGATGCACAGTTTTGGTGAACAGAACACAACTAGTGTACCAAATTAAATTCACAGCATTTCGCGTGCCTGCGGAGGTCCTTTCCAAACGGCGCTCACAGGAATTCTGCTGACCACAGGCGAGCCGGGCCGTTCGTGCCTTTCAAGCAGAAATTTTTCCAAGCACTTGTAGACGTTGAACAGTAAGAGACAGAAGGACGCCATCAGCAAAGCGTAGGCGGCTTTGTCACACCAGCAACTTTTGTCATCTGGCATTACAGCTGCACTCAAAAGAACGCCTTCATTAGGTGGAAGGCAAGATTGCAACTGGCACTGTTGCGTTGACAATCCGGTCAGCGAATAATTGCTGAAGGCTGCAAACAGTCGCGAGAAGCTTAATGAGAAGCCGTTGGACACGAACTTTAACTGAAGCACTCAAATAAGCACTTTTAGCGAGAAAATAGATGTGCTCTGTGGGAATCAATATTGCCCAACCACCGTAAAATATACGGTTTCGCTAAATATCGTGTCGTTAATTAAAAAAGCATTTAGGGGAGTGGTTAGGAAAAAAAAAAAAAACTGACGAAGGGTATTTTAAGAAGTATGTATTTTACTAACACAAAAACCTGAGCTAAGGTCCGCCTTCAGACATTACTGTAGAATTTTTCTGTTTAGTGTACAGTATACATATTGATCAAACTAATTGTTCATAGTGCCAAAGTTGTGGAAACTGCCCATCAACTCGGATCTCTCGAAGTATTGATGACTGGGCACCCGACTGATGATTGGCGATCTAGGATGCTCTTCTCTTTCCAAGTGAAATTTCTCAAGACATTTGTAGACGTTGAATAGCAAGAGAAGCAACGAAACGAACAACACTCCATAGGCGGCCTGGTCGCACCAGCAAGTCTTTTCTGAGGCCATTCTCCACCCTCTCTCTGCAAGTTCAGCACCACCGACGAAAACGGATGCGTGCGTTAGAAAGAAACATTCAACCTACAATTATCAGCAGGGAGAGGCAGGCGCAAGGAGAGATCGCTGCAGAGGAAAGACTATGATGCGTCGAAAGTATAGCCGTTAATTAAAGCAACCTAATTTATCCCCTTTAGCAACGGCCAGCTTAACGCCTCCCCGCGACTCTTCTAGCAGAACTAAGCCAATTTCACCGTTGCAAAATCGGCCTTTTTTCGCGCGATTTCCCTGCCCCAACGGAGCCCCTTCCTACCGACAAATGGATTAGAGCGCTAGATCAGTTATTCCGAGTTTTTGTCAGACTGAATAAATCATGACAACGGATTAAGGCAATTTTCTCGGTGTCAGTTGCAACCTCTCCAACAAACGCCTGCGCCAGGCACACAGAGATAGATAATGGTCAATAGAGTGTGCAAATACGAATCAGTTGCTCTACCTAACCCGTAAATCGAAGCTGCGCCGAACACCCAGGACAACACAAAGACGCGCATCACACTACATTAAAAATTTAAACCTACTTCATTAGATTAAGATTGGAGCGTTTAGAAAAAATGGATCGGGTACGCATCCAGAAAGACCATGTACAAACAATTATTGTCTGTATTGTACATGGCAACTGCGACGTACTACAATGTAGGGCACCATGCTAGAATAATGCAAGCAGATTCTAAAACCGTTTAAAAATGCACTAGTAATAAGGGCGGATTCAAAACAATAAAGTGCAGCGTACTAAATGGCATCTTTTGGCGCAACTAACGAAAAAAGAAAGTTAAAGAAAGGCCTGCCGCGCTTGTAAAAATCCCAACCGTCACTAAACAATAGCTAAATTTCCCAAATATTTCAGTTTCTGCACCAGTTCAAGTATCAAAATTTTACCTTCTCACATGAAAACAATTATAAAATTATAAAAATTTGGCATCGCAGAACAGCAACCACCAGTAGGCGACTAAAACCGGTAACTCAACCAACGACAAACAACGAAAAATACGCCTAAAAGTGGCTGAATGAATGATGCATTGACAAGAAAGCTCACGAGAAACAGAAAAACAACAGTTTTTGGTAATAAATTATTATTGTTATCCGTTCACAATACCGGTACCTAGAGGAAAACAACATGTATTATTTAAGAACAGCTGCTACCCCGGTAGTCTTGCATAATCGGTGCAAATCGCTCAGTCGAGCCCGCCATACTCGGGCATCAAATAGGTGATGTCGTCCCAAGGATGCCGATACAGACCTTGTTTCAGGCGTTTCTGGTCAAGGTAATGACCTAAAAAGATTCTAGTAACACTGCGTCTGTCAATGATTACGTCCAGAAGGTTCAGGGGATGCCCGACCCAAAAAATACAACTGCCACAGGCTGGCACTTAATGCCATTTATGATACCGACACCATGTGGCACCGGTACCTAGACTAGTGACACCATATGGTACCCCCACGTTACACGCACCTGTTATGGTTGGAAGAGAAGACAAGTGTATTTTGTGTTTCACTCAGCATAAAAGACCAATTTGGTCAGGAGGCGTCAGACGCACAATTTGTCAACGGTGCAGGTCGTCCGCAAGCGCTGAGTTAGAAAGAAAATCAAAGAAAAGCAACCTACCAATAAACCCTAAACTGCGCCCCAACACAAACAGCCCGTTCAACGCTCCGATATCGATCATTTCACGTGACTCCTGCCTGCAACGAGCGTCGATTATCAGTACAGTTATGAAGAGCGTCGAATCAATAATAATTACGTAGTAAAGCAGCCGGACTCGCGGAGAATATCTACAAAGATTACGCCGATGGCGCCATCCACGTTCAGAATCAGATTGGGTTTCTGAAAAAAAACACAACCATACTAGGTTTACTAAATTAACGATTTTCCAAATTTTATCACCTTCGTAGTGGTAATCTGTTCCACTTCCAAGGCGTATTTGAGTAGCGGAGTTTCCTGACAGAAATCATTTCTGTCCAGAGCGAAGTTCTTCAGAATTTCCACGCGCTTGTCCGGATTGTTAATCTACAACTTTTCGTTAGCGTCCAGCCAGAGAAAATTTACATATAACAGTCAGACAGTTAACGCCGTTTATGGTACCCCCACGTTCGGGGCCGGTCCGGTGGTGCTATCATTTAACCGGTACCATATGGTACCCCACATTCGGCCACTGTGGTATATAGTACCCCTACCTTCGCATTAGTACCGGTACCGGTACCATATAGGTACCACTCTGTTCAGATTTCGTACCATAAAATGGTATTGGTACCATATATGGTGCCCGCACCCATGGCCATCGGTAGGGGCACATTATGGTACTACCACAGCCCGCGAACGTGGTGGTACCATATGGTGCCACTAGCCCAGGTACCGGTACCATAATGGTATCGTTGCCATAAACGGCGTTAAGCTGACTGTATGAACGGACCGATTTAACGCGATGTCCGATTCCCTGGATAAGTTTTCCCTCCTTCCTCATCTTATTGACGAACTGCATCGGCGACAGACCCATGTCGTAGGCGTCTGAGAACATCTTGGCCGCGCCGTCCAGAGCGCCACCGAAACGGTCGCCCTAGAATAATAATAAGGTCAAATAAAAGATTATCTGTTAAGTAAGACCGCAATCAACGCACGATGGTGAGTAAGCCAGAGACCAAGGACGAAATGAGATCTTTGCCGGCTCGGGCACAGATGATCGTGTTGTGAGCGCCCGACACGGCCGGACCGTGGTCAGCTGTCAGGATCAGACACATCTCGATGAACTTGTGTGCATAGTTGGGCAGTCTAAACCAACCAGTGTAAGTGTTGTAGTGTTCAGATACAAGACCTCTTCTGTGCTTACTGTCAAAATTAGATAACAGCAGCAAGTTCTGGAATCTGAGAACTCAACAATATTCTGAGATATCAAAGTGAAAACGTATCCAAACCGATCTGACAGACATTTTGCACTGACTGACCACGTGACTGAGATTGGTACGTAGTTCGAACAATAAACAGACAAACACTAACTTCCTCTGGAACCAGAGCAAGCTGAGCACACCGCCGATGCCCATGCCCGACTCGAGAACTTTGGAAATGGGCGTGCCAGCGTACAGAAGCTCCTCGCCTCGCTCGTCGCAAATCGAGGTCATGAAAGAGGCCGGCTTGCGAATCAGACCAAGCTCCTACATCACATATCACAACCACATTTTATTTATCGGCAGAAATTAGACGAGGGCAAAGGTCTCTTAAAGAACCTCTTAATCTCACCGAACCCCTCAGAAATTTTGTATGGAAAATTATGAAAAAAGTATACTTAGATTAGGTGTAAATGAGCTCATGCATAGCTAATTTTAACCTGGTTTAGCGAAAAATAAGCTTAAAAACTTTGCCTTTAGTCAAAAATCTATTTTTTGCTTACCATCCCCTCAGCCGAAATTCTAGCCCACGTCTGGCCGAATGGGCACGGTGGGTTGGAGCTGTGAATCCAAACTTCGAAGGAGTTGTAGAGCAATAAAAATCGTAGCTTCGGGCAAAAAATAGCAGTTAAAAACGCTGTTTTACGGGCAACTTGAACAATTTTCTTGTCTATGGTGAGGCCATAGTCTGTGGTTAGCATACATGTAACAGGTCATCCGCCGATGGGGGGAGGGGGGGTTGGGGGGGTCTGGCGCCGGCCGGGGGGGGGGTCTGAGCCAAAATTTTGGGGGAGGGGGGTGGGCACTAAAAAACGCTCAAAAATCGAAAAAATCGCAATTTTTTGGCTAAAAATTGCCAAAAATCGCTAATTTGGGCTGAAATACAGCTAAAAAGTGCTGTTTTGCAGGCGATTTTGGCAATTTTTGTGTGTGAAATTGTAAAAAATTGCAAAAATTTGCTCGAAAATTTACTTGCCAGAAAAATCGGAGGGGGGGGTCGGTGAAATCGTCTCGGGGGGGGGGGGGGGTGTCCCCATCCGGGGGGGTCTGGCCTAAGTCGGGTGGGGGGCAGACCCCTCCAGACCCCCCTGTTACATGTATGGTGGTTAGGTTTGAACGGACTAGATTGTTAGAGCAGAAAACAACCCACCCTGGCCCAGGCGTAGTCCATCGGCACTGCCGGCGGGGGTTGTTCTTCTCTTGGTTCAATCTTGCCTTGCTTCACCAGAGAATGGAACACGTCTCTGAAACAATTGCCTACTGTATAGTCTACCGATTGAGTTGACGGTAATCTAAACCAACCTGATAACAGTGCCAAGATCATCGAACGATTTGGGCACAGTGACGCCGGCCTGTCGGAATGCGTCGTTCTTGGACGTGGCCGTCTCTTGCTTCGCATTGGCACTGGCTCCCGCGTGACCGAATTGAACCTGAACCACACTAGAAATTAGACCGGCACCTAACCTTTCTTTCTATCTCAGTTCAACACCAATAGTCAGTTTATGCAATTTATTGCGTTAAGGCTACAAGGTGTTTTAGAAGCCTTTTTGTCATTTTATGCTTGCTTTTAGTTCTTGAACGCTCTTTGGCTGCTTAAAATTGCCATTTCTAGTCGAATTATAGACCCAAGCCTGACCTGGCAGACAAACCCTCTTGCCCCACCCGGCCCTCGGACCTGCCACATGAATCAGCCAGCACAATGCTACCAGTTACTGCAAATTCCATACCATATGCAGTGTACCAGTGACACTATCTTAAGTGCCGGTTGCCACCGTACATCTACATAGATACATCAATAGCGTACGCATAGGTGTTGTGGGTATACTCCTTTGTGGTGGAGGTAGGAAGGAAAAACTAGTCAAAAAGAGAAAGGGATACTTTATCACCTACACCTGTCTATTTTATGCCCAGAATGCGTTTTTGAAGGCTAGCTTTTCGAAAATTTCTCCAAACCTACTAAAACTGTTAATTTTTGTCAATTTTACGCTCAGAATACAGTGCCTTTTCAATGCGTTAATGAAGGCTATGTTGAAAGTACGTATGTACGTATTGTGCAATTTAAGTTGTTCTTCGTACGTATTGTATGAGCTCCTGTTTATTCCTCTCATCTGCATACTACGTTTTACGCTTTGTCTGACTGCATGCGACTGTGACTGGCTGGCCTAGTTTCTCTTATCTCGCTACTCACTCGTGCCTCTGTGTAAACCTGCTGTACCGTCTGTTTAGTAAAAACACTCGCTGCCCTACACCTCGCTATAGGTTATGGGCCCAGCCTACAGGCGTTTTCCAAAATGACCGGTAGGACGGGTAGAACCGGTAAAACGGGTAGACCGGTACGGGTAGGAAGCGTTCCAAAATTGACAACGGGGACCGGTAGGATGGGTAAAACGGGTAGGCCCAGGGAGGGCTCCCCGTTTTACCCGTCTTTTGTTCTCAGCCCCTCTCCATCACAGAATTGCGCAACGGCAGACAGCTGTTGCTGGGGCCGGCGACCGGGGCAGGCCGATTACGGTACCGGGCGGCCGGCTGGACCGGTGGCCGGCGAGTGGACCGGCGGCCGCGCCGACTAGCACGCACTTCAATGGATTTAGCGGCAAATTACAAAAGTTTCAAATGCTCTGCGCAACGCCAGAAACGTCTGGAGGGCGGCTGCTGCTTCTTTACAGACTTTTTGAGCTCGCTTTTACGCCACATTTGGTCGGTTTGCACTCGCCAGAACTCGCCAGGTTTTCGCTATGGATCCCAGCGCCGTAGTTTGTGGTTTGTGTCTGTTCTATCAATAAAAAAAACGAGTGAGCGTACCTGCGTCCGGAATGTAAATGCGCGAAACAGAAAAGCCCAAGCCCAATCCCAATCGGCCGCCGCATTACGCAACGGGGCTGGCCGCCGGTCAGGGACGGGTAGTTTTTGTTCCATTTGTTGGGCACCGGTACGACCGGTAGTAAGGCAGCAGAGCGGTAATCCGCTTACCGGTTTACCCGTTTTACCCGTCATTTTGGAAAACGCCTTACGCCGAGTGTTTTTCTGTACGCCACTGACCAGGTGCCGCTCTTCGTTTGCTACTGTGGCTGTCCCCTGCGCCGCCGACTGACCTCACTCTTCTGGACCGTCGTCTCCGACCTTGCCAGCGAAAGATTCCGAAATGGCAGATAAGTTGCCTTTGCTTAACTCTAGTAACTGGCCCACGTGGAGATTGACTGTTTCTAACTACCTCAAAGCTTTCGATCTTTGGGGTATAGTTAGTGGTGAGGAACACCCTCCTGCCGACCCGCAAGCTAATGCTGCGTATGACGAGGTCCAGGTTGCGGCCGTTCGCGCCGCTAACCGTGACACCATTCAGCAGTACCAAGCAGCGCTCAAAGACTATACCAGGCGTCGCCATTTAGCCATGTTCCACCTCTCTTCTGCTCTTTCAGTGGAAGTCTTGCGCCTAATTCACGTGGCTGACGACTCGAGTCCTGAGGCGCTTTGGCGGCTGTTGTGCAACAAGTTTGAGCGGCACTCTGATGTGTCACTGCTGTCAATCGAAGGGGAGCTACAGGAACCTTTCAGCGACAGTCAGCTGCCCAGTGAGTGGATCGCCGGTCGTCAAAAGCTCTACGATCAATTCTCCGCCATGGGTCAAGCTGTCAGGCCAACGATGCAAGTGGTTCAGACGCTCCACAAACTTCCATCTGGTTGGGAAGGCTGTCGGTCAGTCATCATGAACACTCTGCACACCGCTCCAGCTGATCGTCCTTACACGCTTGACAACTTGGCCTCCCAACTTGACGATGAATGGCGTCTGCGGCACGGTACTTCAGGTCAGTCCAGCTGTGGCAATGCTTGCGCGGCTTGTAGTAGAGATAAGACCAGAGGCAGAGTGCTTGCCCGAGGTAGAGGTGCTTCTACTCGTGGCAAATTGGGCAGTGCCGGTTTCAACACTATCAAGTGCTCTCTCTAACTGTGGTGGTTGTGGTCATGTTGAGAGCGTGTGTCCTACCGTCAAGTCTTATGGCACTGGTGCCGAGGGGGAAGAGGATAATTTCGCTAATTTTGCTGGCACCACTACTAGTGACCCTTGCTTTGCTGTCACCGCACACGCCAATGCTGCGACCTCTGACCCCTCCCTTTTGTTGGTTGACTCAGGCGCCAGTCATCACATGACTCCTTGTTACAGTTTGCTGCGCAACTACCAGAAGTTTAGTCGCCCTGTTGCAATTGTTGTTGCCAACGGTTACCGTATTTTTGCCGAGGGCAAAGGGGACCTTCCGTTTTGGGCTGGAGACCGTTGGTTCAAATTGTCTGGTGTGTTCTTTGTGCCCAAGCTCAACGGCACCCTGCTCTCCGTCCGCGCGGCAGTTAACTTGGGTCTTTCTACTCAGTTCACTGGCGGTAACGTTTCTGTGTGCGACTCTTCTGGTCACACCCTTCTGACTGGTTCACTTCGTGGCAATTCCGTATGTGCTCAATGCCTGTTTTAGTCGACCCAAATCCAAACCGAAGTTGACTCAACCAGCGGAGCCCCGGGTGCTGGTAAACAAAACAAGTGGGTCTGCGTTCAACTGTGACGTTAGAGGTTGTAACGGTCTTGCTTCTGGTGCGTGTGCTGTGCCGACTGTTTCAGCTACACAGCAAAGGGTGTCAGGTTCAGGAGGAGCCAGCTCAGGAGGAGCTGACTACTCAGATGATCCAACAGCTGATGTCAGTTGGAAAATCGTTACCAGGAAGCGAAGACGCAAGGTCAGGCCGTTGAATCGGCAAGAAGCCAAAACCGAGACATTTTTTGTCTGATACTAACCTCTTGTTTTAGTTGTTTGACTTTTTGTGTATTGTAGTGTAACCTTAAATTGAGGAGGAGTGTTGAAAGTACGTATGTACGTATTGTGCAATTTAAGTTGTTCTTCGTACGTATTGTATGAGCTCCTGTTTATTCCTCTCATCTGCATACTACGTTTTACGCTTTGTCTGACTGCATGCGACTGTGACTGGCTGGCCTAGTTTCTCTTATCTCGCTACTCACTCGTGCCTCTGTGTAAACCTGCTGTACCGTCTGTTTAGTAAAAACACTCGCTGCCCTACACCTCGCTATAGGCTAATATTGCAAAATTTTGCCAACCAGGCAACTCCAAAATTTTACACCCGCTTGGCAAAACCCTGAGTACGCCACTGGTCTATATAATGCGCTTGACAGATTAAGTGGCGAACATTCATTTAACAGGTCATCCGCCGAAGAGGCCACGGGTCTGAGCCAGAATTCTAGGGATAGGGAGGGGCGGGCACTAACAAACGCTCAAAAATCGCAATTTTTCGGCTAAAAATCGTCAAAAATCGCTAATTTAGGCTCAAACAGCTAAAAAGTGCTGTCTTACAGGCGATTTTGGCAATTTTTGTGTCTGAAATTGTAAAAAAAAATCGCTAAAATTTGCTCAAAAATTACCTGCGAGAAAACTCGGAGGGGGTCGGAAAAAACGTCTCGGAGGATCCCCACCGGGGCTCTGGCCTAAGTCGGGCGGAGGCAAACCCCCTGTTAGATGTATGGTGCCGTACCTCCGAAGTGATCTGGTCGGCGCAGGTGCCAATGCACCAGGCCACCATGGGTTTGGTGAGTTGCTTCTTCTTGATGGCTTCGATCACGTCGTACTCGAGGGTGCCGCCGACCTCTCCAAGCATGACCATCATTTTGACGCGGTCGTCGGCTTCGTAACGACGCAGATGGTCGAGGTAGGTGCTGCCAGGGTAGCGGTCGCCTCCGATGGCCACGCCCTCGAACGCGCCATCCGTGTTCTGACCGATTATGTTGTTGAGCTCGTTGGACATGCCACCGCTGCGGGACACGTAGGCCACACTCAAAACAAATCACCACAGTGCCAAAGCTACAGTTACTCTGCTCTGCTAGGTACCTGCCCGGCCGGTAAAGCTTGGAGGCGAGAATGTTGTCCATCATTCCACCGGTGTTTCCGATCTTGAAGCAGCCCGGCTTGATGCCGCCCACCGTGGCCGGTCCTATTATGGTCACTCCCTTCTCGTTGGCCAGCTTTATCAGCTTTCTCGTCTGATTCTCCGGAACGCCCTCTGCGATCAGAGCCAGCACTCTAATCTGAAACGCACTCTTATGTCTTCCTCCCCACCACAGGGGTACACCACAGGATACCCCTCCCTCAGGAATTACGAATTCGTACAGGTTAGGGAAGTCAGGGAATTTAAAAATGGTCAGGGAATCACGAAAAAGTCACGGAATTTCGTGTCTGGTCAGAGAAAATTTAGTAATTTCTGGATAAAAAGAGCTTACTCTACATAAAATGAAAAGAGGCCGGTGTTACTTAAAACTATAAAACCGCAAATTTCGTGTTCAGAACTCCTTTCTTGATTGCTTTTTGTGAAGGCTAATTTTTCAAAATTTTCTTGCCCTGGTTGGGCGGCGCCCCAACTGCAAACTATTAATTAATTTTGTGCTCAGAACACCATTTTAACTGTGTTCTTAAGCTAAATTTTCCAACTTTTCTTGCCCTCTTTCGGCCACTGCTCAGCCAGGTTTCATTAATTCTAACGTTGCTTTCAAAATTTGTGGATGCGCCACTGCACGTTTGTTTGTTTGTTTGTTGTATCTGCTTGCAAATTACTAAAATTAAATGAAAATCAGTTTTGTTGGTTTTTTGAGTTTGTCAGTGAATTTACTTATTTGGGTCACGGAAAGTCAAGGAATTTGGAAATTCCAGCTCTGCACGAACCCTGAAATTCTACCCCCAACCAAAATGTTAGCCCATTTGTGCGTTCCGCACTATATTAACCTACCCGTCAAACTGCTTTTAGAAGACTTGTTTCCTAAGCCCGAACATAAGAATAGCTTGACAAGAATTAGGCAAGACTCGGTCGTGTACCTGAGGGTACTGGAGTGCTTCGAGGGTTGTTTCGTACACGGAGC
The DNA here is from genome assembly GCA_030248155.1 of Sabatieria punctata. Classification (NCBI taxonomy): domain Eukaryota; kingdom Metazoa; phylum Nematoda; class Chromadorea; order Araeolaimida; family Comesomatidae; genus Sabatieria; species Sabatieria punctata. The sequence goes on from JASANB010001839.1 coordinate 12,121, forward strand.
GCAGTGAGGCGAAACTGACTAGGATCGAAGCGTCTTTGTGTTTCTCCATCGCGTCCTTCATGTACTTGTAAACTGAAATGGGTCCATTAGTATGTGGATAATTTTAAAAAAGGACACAAGTACCAGGCACTAGAATTTCCTTGTGTCCGAAGTAGTACTTCTGTTTGTGGTCGCCGCCCAACGGGTAGGTGGCCGCCACCACGGACGGTTTGGCTCGATTGCACACAAAGTCGAAGTCCAACATTCCTTGAATGGCCTTCTGCTGCTGACCCCACACGATCGCCTACAAGCCACACCTATTATACTAAATTATGCCACCGTCAATCACCCACCCATATTGGGGATACCTTCCCCGATCCGATTTGCTGGCAGGTAATTTTTTCAGACACTAAAATTGCTGAAATCACCTGTAAACAGCACTTTTTAGCTGTATTTGAGGTCAAATTAGCGATCATTGACGATTTTTAACCCAAAATTGTGATTACTGAGCGTTTTAGTAAACTATAGCCTATGGCTCAGAGCCCGAACCACCTCCCCATCGGCGGATGACCTGCTACATGCAAGCACCCACCTTAGTGTCATTTTCGAACAGGGACTGCAGTTGGGCGACAGGACCGTTCTGTTGCGGAGTGGCTTTTCTGGACGTAGCTGGGGACCGCTCGACGTTGGGAGTATCGCCCTGAAACCACTCTCTTCTCTCTACGTGCAGACCAACTACGGCAGGAAGGTAAAAACAAACCGAGAGAAATGAAAACAAACGTGCCAAGTAAAACAGATAACTAAAATAAAAAGGCATGCATGCATGCAGTTAGTAGAAGAAAAGCCATGCGAGAAGGGCTTACAAAACAACGCCACCTGTACAACCAGAGACTTCTAGTCAAATGTACCGGGTTCAACCTCTACTTAGCGCCATGGCTATATCAGCTTCAACTCCAACTGGTACCATGACCATACAATACAATCTGGCATCTCTATCTTTGCATTATAATAGTCAGGCACTTAACGCTTAGGGAGGGTAGTGTTACCATATGGCACCTGTCGGTACTATATGGCTATAGTACCAATCACGGTACAGTAAGTAAGCAAAAGTAAAGTTAATTAAAAAATAATAACACAAAAGAACAGCCCAAGACAGATAGGAATGGAGATGGGCCCTCATACGGCCACTAAAACCCCACTCCGAAAACTACAAAACCAAATAGCATTGGTACTATCATGTTCGGCCAATGTGGTGATACCATACTGGCACCGGTACCATGATACTCCTACCTACCTACCTTGCGGTACCACTCCATTCAAAGTTCATACTATAGAAGGCACCGGTACCACTACTATGTACCTCAAGTGCCGGCACCATATGGTGCTAAGTGCTTAACTGTATGTTACAAGTAGAGGTTTAACTGGTACACATGTCCAGAAATGGCTGACTGGTTATAGGGAAAGAAAAAAGGTAGTTTAAAGAAGATGCTTTAGTGTAAGAGTGGGGCGCCGTTCAGTTTGTAGACCCGATAGAGTTGCAACACTCACCCTGCGCGGGGTCTGGTCACCTGCCCAAGCCATCTAAAAGACACCACACACAGTAAACTAACTACCACCTCACAGCCAGACTCACAACAACTACTAAGCTAGTACACCCGTGCCACCACCATCACAGCTGCTGCACCACTTACTTCGTGTGAAAAACCTTCACACAACGACTTCAAACAGTACTGCTTCACACGAAGCAGGTGGCAGTACAATAGAGTGTGGCTGATAAACTCACCCCTAGAAGACCGCCACTAGCGCCTGCCTGAAGCAACAGACAATGTGTGTGTGTCGTGTGTGACGGAAAAGCCAAATACATACTGCACACAAGAAAGAGACAAACCACGGAAACCATTCTACTACGCATCTTAGAAATCGATTTCACTATCACAGTCAGGCACTTAACGCGTTTATGCTACTGGCACCATATCGTCGCCACTATGGTAAAACGAGCCAAGTAACAAAATGGAAAAAATGGAGTTAAGTGCGAAAAACTATAGCTAAAGCACCTAAAAACGTTTTGGCGAAGGAACGAAGTCGAAATTGGCTCTGTGTCAGGAGATACAGCCATGTAACCAGAGGCATGTGCACGGACATCATAACGTGATCTGGTAAAATGAGCTAAGTGCTTTGTGCTTTTCCTGTTAGCTTACTTAATTTAACACAAGTGACACATGCAGAATGTTTTGCACACCAATTATGTACTTGTATTTTAGGTAAAAAGTATTTAAACTGATATTGAAGCTAATTCACGAAAATGTAACAAATATTTAAAAGGCGATTTTCTCGATTTCCACTTTCTGTTACTTGGCTCGTTTTACCATAGTGGCGACGATATGGTACCTCCACCTTCGAGGACCGTGGTAGTAATATTGTGCCCCCATGTTCAGATTTCGTACCACATGGTACCGTCACCATATGGTAACACCACAGTCCCCGAACGTGCGGCACTATATTTGGTGCCGGTACATTATGGTGCCACTAGTGTAGACACCGGTACCGTATATGGTGCCAGTACCATAAACGGCGTTAAGCCCCAGACCGTGTTAGGTAAAAAAAAAGTCGTCTCCACTGCAATTTTCAGCAAAAAGCACTATTATTCGGCTGAAACCAAGCCCCTCCGACGGCAGCCCATGCACAGTGTAGTAAGGACATGCGTATCTAGACACCGCCAGACAGGCAACAACCTACCAGCCGACGCCGTTTCGTAGCCGGTTCGGCTTCGGTCGACTCTGAGGGGGCGTCCGAATTTTGGCCCTCCATCTGCAGAGCCCATTATGCATTGCAACCACAACACTTGCACGCACAGACACCCTAGCAACAACAACTCAACCACTCACCGCCGCAGAGGCTGGCAGCAAGAACTGTCCGGTGGTCTGCGGTTGGGTCGGCGTTGGCGGCATCTCGCGCTTGCCCAGAGCGGCGCCCACCACTGCCGTCATGTGCGTCTCCGGACCGTAGACATGTACCGGCACGCCCAATGTGCTGCCTAAACAGGAGAAAGAAAAGGAATACAAACCAGAAGTAAGGTTAAGTGAGGTGATCGTACCGACTGCCTTCATTTTGCGCAGACCTTCCTGATAATTGGGTCCGCCGCGACGCACGTAGATCGTCACCTGATGTTCTTGCAGCTTCAGTTTGAACTCTTCCAATGCACGGACGATTCCCTGAAGCTTTGGTTGCTAAGATTTATTTATCTAGGATAGAGTTGTAAAAATCTTTTTTGAAGGCCAAAAAAACTTGTTCTATGAAAATTTTTCATTTCGACTTTTTTTTCAAAATTTTTTCCTTTCACGAAATTTAGCTTGTAGGAGATACAAGGAAGCAACTTCAAATACAAAATCTGACACTGTGGTTCAAACATATTGTTACAGTCTGAGAGTCGATATTCTACCTGCAGCATTGCTCACAGAGGGCTGCTGCCCTTCAAAACCTATTTTTAGACCTACAATAGGAATGAAATTAATGGAACTGCACTTCTAATGTATATCTGAGGCTAAATTCAGCGATTTCCTCACAAAATTTCCATACTGTTGAGTGAATATAATAAAAAATTTCGAAATTGGCCTTCAAAAAAGCTTTTTTTGTAAAAAAGCCTAACAGCACTAATCTCGGATGGACAGAACAAACACCTTGAAGGTCTTGGCCACGTTGGTGAAGTTGGCGATGGAACCGCCGATAATGAGAACTTTTCCGTCGCGTCGTGGCGTTCCCTCGGTCATCAAGCTGAGAATGGTCTTGGCGTACTCGTAGGTCTGCGTCTCGTTTGGGTCGCCTGAGTATTCTCCGTAATTGGCCAGCTCGTTAGCGCCTTCCATATCACACACCGTGTCACTGAAAAATAGCTACAGGGTGTCTCAAAAAAAATGATCACATTTCTATTTATTGCCATTTCCGCAAATTTTGACCGAATGGGCTGAAATTTGGACCATAGGTGCCAAAATTCGGGGAATTTTATGTGTTAAAATTTGGTGCACTAGGCTTGACTCATTCCCGAGAAATTTCAAAAAAAGTGAAATTTGTTAAATCAATAGTGAAAGCCGGTCACCGAAAAAATGATCACATTTCTTTTCACTGCCATTTCCGTAAATTTTGACCAAATAGGCTGAAATTTGGAACATAGATGCCAAAATTCGGGGAATTTTATGTGTTAAAGTTTAGTGCACTAGGCTTGACTGTTTCTCGAGAAATTTAAAAAAGTGAAATTTGGTAATTTCAATAGCGAAAGCCGGTTACCGAAAAAACGTTACATTACATTATCGCCTAAACTCTAACGATAGCGTTGGAGTTCATGTGTCAACTTTTTACACATGAATTACCCTGAGCTTCTGCGTTTACACTCCAAATTTCATCCAATTCCGACAAAAATTAGAAAAGATGCAGGAAAAGGAAATGTTTCCATTTTTCGTGACCGGCTTTCACTATTGAAATTACCAAATTTCACTTTTTTTTAAATTTCTCGGGAATGAGTCAAGCCTAGTGCACCAAACTTTAACACATAAAATTCCCCGAATTGTGCCACTTATAGTCCGAATTTCAGCCTATTTGGTCAAAATTTGCGGAAATGGCAGTAAAAAGAAATGTGATCATTTTTTCGGTGACCGGCTTTCACTATTGAAATTACCAAATTTCACTTTTTTTGAAATTTCTCGGGAATGAGTCAAGCCTAGTGCACCAAATTTTAACACATAAAATTCCCCGAATTTTGGCACCTATGGTCCAAATTTCAGCCTATTCGGTCAAAATTTGCGGAAATGGCAGTAAATAGAAATGTGATCATTTTTTTTGAGACACCCTGTAGCTTTCGCTGCAAACCGATGCAAAGGAAAGATCAACTCAAAGTGAGACGCTAAAAAAGTGCCGAGAACCAACCTGAAAATAACCGAAGCTCCACCGCCTGCCACCATTGTCCAAACTCTGCCTTCTCTGTTCAGAATTGTCAGCTTAAGGGAGGCACCGGTTTTGGCGTCCAGATCAGCTATGTACTGCTCCTAAAATCTACAACCCTAAAGCCGAAAAAAGCAGAAAATTGGATTGAAATGCCTCGTTCAGTAGATCGCGTCCGAACGGCGGAGGGAAGTCGATTTTGCTTCCGTCCGATTGCTTCCACTTTTCCGAACAGATAAAATAGGCCGTTTCGTCTAGTTTAGCAGCAAGATCGAGAATGTATACTTTGCCGTCTTTCACAACTGAATACAAAGCCACATAACATTCAAAAAGACGCCTAGACTAACAAAATGCTAACCAAGCGGATTGACTTCCAGGTAAGTGAAGTAGAGATCTTTGAAAACGCGGTACAGTTCGTGCACAAATTTCTGGAGGGACTGTTTTGCAGCCGAATCGGTCACGTTTTTTAACAAATTTGTGGACAGATCGGCGTCGTTTGGGACCATTCGCTCGTCATCCATTTGCACTGTCACGTAGGAGCGCTGGGCCTAAATGAACGTTGCACATGCCTTACTTTTTCAGCTTTCATATTCAATTTGCATTTCGCTCAATACAGAGAAGTAACGATGCTCAAAGTAATAGATATAAATACCCAACCGGAACGACAAGTAAAACTACAGCGAAAATGACTGCTATTCTGTACAATTGTTGGACTACTTTTTTGCTGCAACCATTCCATTGAGAGTAACAGAGCAATCGGTATCAACCTACATAAATGAAGAGAAGAAATTAGTAAAAGCACCTTTGCATCCACATCCCCTACATCTACTCCGCCTTGATGGTGAAACATGATCACATCACGGTTCCTCTCGCAATACATGGCAATGTACATTTCGTCTGTCTAAAATAACTACAAACCTTTCCATCAACAACCAGACCTGGGCAAAGGGGGCTGAGGGAGTTGACCCCCATCAGGCTCTGACCTACCCAACCAGACCGCCTCTACCCCTCACGAATGTTTAGGAAGATTTTGCATAGAAAATTATAACTGCATGCCTATATTAGGTATAAATGAGCTCAGAATAGCTTATTTTAAGCTATTTTAGCGAAAAAACGCCTAATACCTTGATTTTAGTAAAAAATTAGACTTTTTCGCTTACCATCCCCCTTAAAGATTTGAAAATTTTCCACCCCCTCAGCCGAATGCTAGTGCATAGTCCATGTCTGCCAACAAGCATGCATAGCCCGGGGGAGAGTGCCCCCCTCGCCGGCCAAAAACCCCCTGGACCGGCCATGCACCCTTTTCCCAATTCTGGCGACCTTTTTTGAAAAAAAAAACAGGGAATTCCGGTCAAACCGTCCTCAGCCGGCCATAACCCCTCCAAAATTTTGGCGACCTTTTTTTCGGAACGCAATTTTATATGCTTCAACACCCCTCCGAAAAACCACAAACCCCCTCGGATTTTCCCTGTTCAATACCTGTTCAAACTGCACGAACGGTTCAATAATAAAATGACGTAACGTTCCTTCGGTTTTGTCCACCTAAAACAAAATCAGTAGTCTACCACAAACAAACAACGGAAAATGAAAAAATCACCTTCACTTTGGAACCCTTTTTCTCCTCAAACCATTGTTTTGCCTGGGCCGGCGACCCCACAAAGACCAAGCCTAACTTTCCACGTCGTTTGATCAACTGATCTGGCTTGATGACGATTTTCTAAACTTTTACCATAATTTTTATGCCTCCGAAAACGACAAACAAATCAGTTAGTGGTACCTGAGAGGCGGCGATCCAAGCGTGTCGTCCGACCACCTCATCCCAATTGTCACCCTGACTGATCAGCACAGGTTGGGATACCACAACGCAGTCGGTGTTCAGATGCCGATACAACAGCTCCTTGCCAGTGTGTTCGCGAATGGCTTTAGCCGACATGATTTGACCCGATTATGTTCGACTGAAAAAACAGAACACCGCCGGTTAATGTTGGAGAAAAGAAAGCCGCGCCAAACCCGCGACAGAGAACAAACAAAGGCAGAGACAAAAGAAACGAAAGCAACAGCGACGCAAACGCAAACACCGGGCAGGCCAGACCTGATAACTGGCAGAAGGAGAAAGAGGCAGAACTTTTTCACGTGGCACCAACGCCGATAAACTGAAGTTACGCAAAATACGCAGCCGGTTTAAACCTATGTAGTCGGTCTCACAGTCGAAAGTTCAGAAACGTTCTAGACTGCGACGCGTGGGTGCGTAATTAGATGCGGTTCGGCTTTAAATGGCACTACTTTAGTCTCAGTTACATCCTAATACGGACTTCTTTACTGCCACACATGTGACGTCACAGAAACGCCCGGGTGCTACACAGAGAAAACCTGTATTCTAAATTGCGTAGCCAAAGTGGGCGGGGCCCGACATGGACAAGAAACGGTCTTGACAGTTCAAGAATTATCTGTAGAAAAATAGGGTTAAATTTAGTGTTCCGACGATATCAAAATTCGTCGATATTCGATATCGATATCGATATTTTCAACTCAATATCGATCGATATCGATATCGATATCGATATTTATAGTCATCCAAGAAAATCCGAAAATTTGATAGAGCAAACTGCTCTCGCTGCTTATCAGTCAAGTACTGATGCAATCAGCGATCTGATATCAATTAAGCAGAGAATGGCAGAAAAGGTAGTGGCCCTTCTGAAGCCCTTCAATAAAAGGTTGATCCCCTCAGGCCTATGCTCCGCCCTCATTAGACATAAAGAGCTCAGACAGAATAGCGTATTTTAACTTATTTTAGTGACAAATAAGCCAAAAAATCTTCACCTTAGTAAAAAAATCGGACTTTTTTGCTTACCATCCTTTCAACCAACCATCAATCTGCCGGTACCCCCTCAGGATTTGAAAATTTACCACCCCCCTCAGCCGAAACGCTAGCCCATGTCTGCTTCTGCCCTCCTGCTCCTGTTTTAAATGTTGTTGTTTGTTTTTTAGTTTCACTGACCTTTCGGACAGCTCAGGACACCCCTCGCTCTTTTCAGAGCCATTCAATGGGGTAGCCCTGTCTACAAACAACCCTGCCCTTTGTTGCTGCCATTAGGTGCTTAGGCAGCGCGGGTTCGGTTCCCATTTACCTACTGGCCATCACCGGCTTTTGGCGGTCCGGTTTGGGCTTTACGTCCACTACTTCCAGTCGCTTCGACCAGCTTCGAACCCACAAACAACGGCTCTCACGGATGCCGGGGTCGCCTTGACAAACGGGATTGCATAACTACCCGTGGCCAAAACGTGACAAGTGTGCGGAGTGAGCAGCTCTTCAGTGCTGCTGCAGGCATTTAAGAACTAAGTGTTGCTGTCAGAAAGCTGAGAATGCCGAGAAATTGATGTTTCTGAGAGCTATCGTGCCACTGTTCGGTTTTGACTACCATCGGTCTCTGAGTTGTCCAGGAAAAACTGTTTTTTTTTCAGTTCCAGAGAAATAAACTTGGTGTCAGTTTTGTTTTTGCCCTACTTTCCAACCCGAAAAATATCGAAAATATCGATGCGAAATATCGCGATATCGATATCGATATCGATATTGGAAAAATGGTCGATATATCGACTTTTCGATATCGATATCGATATATCGTCGGAACCCTAGTTAAATTAGACGTATCGTAAAGCAGTCTATTTCAGCGAAAAATAATAAGCAAGAGAAACGCTGATGTATCAGCTACTCTCTCTCTCAAAGCTTAAAACGCGAACACTAGAGTGAATTCTAGTCTATTTTTGATAGAGTCAAATCGGAACTAAACCCCACCAATCAGCATAGTAAGTAGTTAAGCCATACATGTAACAGGTCATCCGCCGATGGGGGAGGGGGGTTAGGGGGTCTGGCGCCGGCCGGGGGGGGGGGGGTCCGAGCCAAAATTTTGGGGGGGGGTAGGGCCAGAAAAAACGCTCGAAAATCGAAAAAATCGCAATTTTGGGGCTAAAAATCGCCAAAAATCGCTAATTTGGGCTGAAATACAGCTAAAAAGTGCTGTTTTGCAGGCGATTTTGGAAATTTTTGTGTCTGAAATTCTAAAAAATTGCAAAAATTTGCTCAAAAATTTACTTGCCAGAAAACTCGGAGGGGGGTGTCCGAAATCGCCTCGGGGGGGGGGCATCCGGGGGGGTCTGGCCTAAGTCGGGTGGGGGGGGCATAAGTCGGGTGGGGGCAGACCCCCCAGACCCCCTATTACATGTATGAGTTAAGCTATGCAAGAATTTGCTCTCAAACGAAAATCGCTGTTAGCATAATACAGGGTGTGACTGTGAACGAGCCAAAAGTAAGGAGGTGGCAGATTTGGTCCGATAGCAACAAGCCATGCATGTAGGCTAACGGTCGCTCACTAAAGGAAATTTGGGCTCACACGCACTGGAGTCGATAAATTGGCAACCAGGGACAGACAGGGAGTCCAAATTTGGCAGTAAGTTAGGGGCCATTGTATCTACTGGCCGGGAAAATCGATGCAGAAACCCTATCTCGAGTTTAGTGAAGAAAAATCAACAACATACGTCTGCTTTCCCGCTGAGCTCTATTAGAGGCTTGGGAAGACTAGAGATTGATTGCCCTCATTCAGTTAACAAGGATCAGACCTGACAGTAATTAGGACACGATAAATGAGCTGGTTTAGCTTCTCAACTCACGCAAACGCCTTTCTTGACTGACATTAAATCCTTCTGCTACTCCAGTGTTTACAGTGGTCGATGATTTACGGATGGGAGGAACCGGTATACGGTGTTATACGGTATTTTATAAAACGTCTGCTGTGCAATTCCAGTTGATGATTGTTGCGGATTTTATGTAAATCTTACTGTTTGACAACTGTATTTGAGATGCATGTATAAAAGGGGTTATATACAATGTATTATTGTTATAAAAGGTATAAAAATTTGTTAGAAACAGGTTATTTCAAAAACTTTTAGCCGAATTTTTTGGAAAAGTTTCGATTTGGATTTGATTGAATCCCTTTTCCGATTCCAATCGGAGCCAAAAATCTGCCTTGCTCCCTACTGCCCAGACATGAGCAAACGGTGCTGATGGGATTGACACCCTCAAGCTCTGACCTACCCCTCAGGAAATTTTAGAAAGAAAATTATGATAAAAGTATGCATACTAATTGCCGGCAGAGCTGGTGTAGTGGTTTAGGCCGCAAGCCACTGTGCGCGTGGTCGTGCGTTCATCCACTCGGCGGGGCAAGTCTCTTGTCGCAGAGTTGGTCATCGGCACAAAGCCCAAAACAGGCCACCGAAAGCTGGTGACAGCGAGTAGGTAAACGGGAACCATACAAGGGCCGCGGGGGGTTTACTCTCTCCCCTCGCCGACCAATACCATACCACCCCCTCGGCCGGCCATACCCTATCCCCGAGGGAGAAAATTTTCGCTTATTTAAGGCAAAATAAGCGTTTTTTTCGACTTTTTGCCGGGGGACCCCCTGAGATCGTCAGACCCCCTCCAAATTTTTCCGGCCCATGTATGATGGGAACCGACTGGAACTACCTAAGCACTGAAGCGAGAGAGAAGTTTACTAACAAAACAACAATGACAGAAGGGTTAGACCAGTAGGTGTTATATAGTGCAAATCTCTTTCATCACTCCCCTCGGACGAGCATCGAAACTCGAACCACCTCGAACCGGGGCCACACCCATGCCTGATGATCGTCCGGCAACACAATGGATCACTGAGATATTGATCGCGCAGTTGGTATGCCCCCATCGGTCAGAAATCACGTCAAAAGAAATTGGCTCGCTGGGGTATAGAACTGGGGCTGAGTGAGAAGAATGGGGAGTACCAGAGGTAACAGTGGACGAGTGACCAAAGCAGTCTGAGTTGTTGTCGGAACGGGAAACAAAACCATAGCCGATTGCAGGATCGAACCACTTGACCATGCTAGGAACTCTAGAAGCAACTGGTGAAAGCTGTTGATCACTCCCCGCAGATGAGTGTTGACTGAGCCGCCACTGTGCCTGACAAGCGTCCTGGAGTAGAAGGGAAGGAGAGCTTGTCAGAGAGTTGAGAATAGTGGTACGACGAACAGTGGGATGAACGGGAGATACAAGAGAAGACTTGATAGGAGTAGACTTGGGAGAGATGGGTTGCGAATGACATTGGCGAGCGAAATGGCCAACTGTGTTGCAGTTGTAACACCTTGGAGGGGAACCGGCAGATGCGCATTGCTGTGGGGCTGCAGAGGGACACGAACGTTGAGTGAGAGAGTCATGAACCGCTTGGTTGGTGTTGTAGTATCTGATGGCCTCTGTAACCACTGTGTGGATGTCATGGGGGTGAGTTGGGTCTGAGAGATGGTGAACCATGTGTTTCTTGACGTGGTGAGGAAGCAGATTGATGTAGAAAGCAGAGGCGAGGGTGTTGGCATCAGGGAGATGAGAGAACTGTTGCTTGAAATAGTGGGAAAACTTGATTACGTCAGAAGTTGGGTGATGTTGAAGGAGTGAGAGGGCGATGTGGATCAGAGATTCTTCGGGTTGCAACAGCGGCTCCAATGCGGTGAGAGCTGACTCGAGAGTTGTGGTTTGGTCGGTAGATGGTCAAAAGGGCCCAAGTGTGATTAGGGCCCAGCGTCAAAAGGGCCCACAGTCATACATGGGCCGGAAAAATCCAGAGGGGGGTAGGGGGGTTGGAGACCTCGGGGAGGGAGGTGTCCCCCGAAAAAAGGCCAAAAAACGTCTATTTTGCCTTAAATAAGCGAAAATTTCCTCCCTCCGGGAGGGGGGTGGGTGGCCGAGGGGGTGGTATGGCCGGCCGAGGGGGGTATGGCCGGCCGAGGGGGAGGGGTATACCCCCCTTACCCAGACATGGGCTAGCATTTCGGCTGAGGGGGGGGTAGAATTTTCAATTCCTGAGGGGGGGGGGGGGTGGGGGGTAGGAGCGGTTGAGGGGGGCGGAGGGCGTGGTAAGCCAAAAATTCCGATTTTTGGCTAAAATCAAGGTTTTTTGGCTTATTTTTGGTTAAAATAAGCTAAAACAAGCTATTCTGAGCTCATTTACACCTAATCCAGGCATATTTTTATCATAATTTTCTATACAAAATTCTTCCAAAAAATTCCTGTGGGGGGTAGCGGCCGGCTGAGGGGGGTAGGTCAGAGCCTGAGGGGGGGCCAACCCCCTCAGCCCCCCTTTGCCCATGTCTGCCCTTACCCCCCCGGCCCATGTATGCCCACAGTGCGTCAAAAGGGCCAAAGCAGCGAAAAGGGCCTGGCGTCAAAAGGGCCCAGCCTTTGCTCCTTATATTTACAAGCTTGTAGTACAATTTTAACAGTGCTATACACAACAATGACAACATGCTTATACACTTCATAGACAAATGCGCCTCAATAGCACTCACCATTCGGGTTTAGGCTTAGACATAGGTTAGGTCATTCGACATGTCTAACTTTTTCCGGTACGCTACTATTAGGCGACGCCGATTAGGCTATTTTGCGGCACTATTAGGCGACGGTACTATTAGGCGACAGGAAATTTTTTATACAGGTCCGTACGTCAATGTACGTTATCAATAAAGCAAAGCACAACAATATCAGTGTACAAAATATCGATTTAAATCTTAAAAATATCAACAAAAGCTGAATACAATTTCAAGGATTCATTTCAACATTGTGCGCTATACCGCGAATAAACTCCAACTCGTTTCCCGGTTGAAAGCCTTGCACCAACCGCAAAATGCGTTCATCAGCCTGTCTGTACTTGCGTCGTTTGCACGGTGGTCCGTGACCGGCAACTAGGCGTTCGTAATAGACGTCACGGGATTTCTGTACTTTTCGCAGAACATTGATGAAGCGCCAAATGGATGGATGAGCCGCGTCGAACTCACGCTGTAGAACTCTGTGAGCGGCCTCGGCAAAGTTGTTAGCCCAAGCCCACATTATTACTTGAAATAACAACGGTGGGGAAAGAGTTCTGACCTGTTCGACAAACACACCGGTCTCATCTTGAGCGATGGTGGTCCACAATCGGCATCGACAGGCAGGCTTGTTTTTTCGATGACATCGCCAGAATTTAACATCTGGATCACTTCTGCTTCTTACATCAAAAACATACATAGAACCATCATGTGCCAGTTTCTTACTGCCATGCTCACTCACTAAAACTGTCGCGAGGCCATGAGTAGGCGACCAAAAGACTGATAATGAATGGTAATTGTCTGTTTGACAGTTCAAATACCTCCTGCCTCTGCGAGCAGGAATGTGCACCAACTGGTGCACTTGAGTAGCAACACTATGTATTGTATCCCATTAGTACTAGGGCCGCCTAAATGGTATTGGTTGCCTGTTAATTTTTTTGTCGCCTAATAGTACCATCGCCTAATCGGCATCGCCTAATCGGCATCGCCTAATAGTCCTGCTTCGAACTTTTTCACCTTTTCACAATCTGACACTCATCGCTGTTTATGCAATTGGCACACAAGGTGCCGCTACCATATACGGTATCTAGGCTAGTGGCACCAAATATGGTACTGACATCATATGTGGTACCCCTACCCATGGCCATCGGTGCCGGTACCTTTAATATGGTACCACACCACAATCCCCAAACGTGGGGTACCATATATAGCCACTAGGCTAGGTACCGGTAACCATATGCTGTATGGTACCGCCACAATATATGGTGCCAGTACCATAAACGGCTTTTAAGTACCTTTGACTGTTTCATTCAATTAGGTTCAGGCTGACCTTAGGCTTGCTTTGGTTCGAGGCTTAGGCTTAGGTTCTGGCTTAGGCTTTACATAGGTTCAGGCTGAGGCTTAGGTTTGGTTCTGGCTTAAACTT
>JASANB010001840.1:0-17018 GCA_030248155.1 Sabatieria punctata
TACCTAGTATTTATGTTCCAACCTACAGCTTGATAAACTGTTCTAATTTGTAGTCCTGTGAAGGAGTACGCAAGAAAGGCGAAACGAGGCAACGAACCGTGGCGTCTGGCGTTGGAGAACAACCACAAGTGCAGTTTCACGAACGGGCCTGTCATAGAGCCGACCGAACCGGATCCGACCGACCAAAAGTGGCCCTGTCCGCTCTGCATCAAACGCTGTGAATCACAGCCTAAGTTAAGACAGCATTTAGCTTTCCACGCTCGGGTGATGTGATTGGTTTTACAGTGATATAAGACTACTTTTGTACAATCCTGCCTTACACAGTGCCCAACTGCGATATTTATTGTTCACGCTCCACCAATTCTTTGTTCTACATGTATTATAACATGCATTTTTGGAGAAGTCAGTTCTTTTTGTTGCAGTTTTCTAGTTCAAAATCGACCATCTAACAGACTTTACTCAACTTGACTTTCTCGCAATAAGCATGTTAATTAATTAATTAATTAATTGCTGTGGGTTATGACGATTTTTCAACTTGAAATTTTGCTATTTCAAATTGTCCAATTTTGTTCATGTTTTGAAGATGATCGTACAGTGTAGTTTACTCCTTGTGTATAGTACGTTGAGTTTCGCAAATACATATAGTACATAGTTGTCGTACATAGGTACATTGTACATGAAAAAGCTAAAGTTTATTTTTGTTATTGCATCTTTCTTATCCTTACCGATTGTTATTTACGCTGTGCTTCTGATTGGTACTACTTTTTCTGAAAAGCTGTTTATTGTTAGAATAATAATAATGAGTGAATCTGTTTAGCTTCACGCTTTTGAATTCAGCGTCTGTACCCCTCTCTACTTCAAAACTTTTGTTTGGGTGGTCGTATTACTTGAAAACAAGACACAGCTGTAGCGTAGGGCCAGGCAATTGTGCTCTGCATACATCGTTCAATTCGTCGAACTCTGTTGTTTTGTCCGTGTGGCCGGTTCAGCGCCAACTGTCATCAAAGAACCTGCCTCCGAAGAGAACAGGGTTGGAGCGTTTTTCTGAAAAGCCATCTTTATTATAAATTTTTCGACCATAAAGAACTGGAATGGAGCAGGCTACAGCAGAGCCAACTATAATTGAACTGCGTCAGAAAATACCGGTTTCGGCAGACGGGCGCTTTGTCTTTGTGCACCGTTTTTATGCTGAGTGCAATATTGACTCACACACATGTAGGCGTCTTTTAAGTACTGTCCAAAGACACAGTGCAAACACCTGAATCTATCTGCCCGCTCATCCAGTTTGGTCGACTCAGTCAGAAGAGTGGGAAATGTCCATTGACGCAGTTTCAGCCCCCGATCGCCAGGGGTCATAAGCGCGGGGCGGAGTCGGCCGACTGCGAGCCAATCGGCGTGACGGAGGCGGGTGGAGCGGCCAGGCCTTAATCGGTAGGTAAACCGTTCGAACTGAATGTTTCTTTTGCGAGTGCCACCACGCCGACGGTGCTATCTTGACACCCTGCAATTTGTTTGTTTGATGTTACACCCGCCAACCTACACTGCGCCTCTTTGTTTTATCGCATCCTAGTGATGATGCAGGACGAAGGTTCAGTCGACCGGGCTCTGTCCACTCGCACCGACGAGGGTCACGTAAAGCGCCCGATGAACGCCTTCATGGTCTGGTCGCGCGGTCAACGTCGCAAAATGGCGCAGGAAAACCCAAAAATGCACAACTCCGAGATCAGCAAGCGCCTGGGCGCCGAGTGGAAACGCTTATCCGAAGCCGAGAAACGCCCGTTCATCGACGAAGCTAAGCGACTGCGCGCCCTTCACATGAAAGAGCACCCTGACTATAAGTACCGGCCGCGCAGAAAGCCGAAGAACCTGATGAAAGCAAAGGACAAATACCCGTTCCCGATCTCGTTCACCAGTCCAGGACTGGCGCTCTCTCAGACGGCCATGGAGGCCGAAAGGATCAGAGCTTCTCTGCTACCCCCAGCCAGTATGAACATGAACATGGCCAGTCTCTACAGTACGGGTTTGGACGGCAAACTGGGCGACATGTCGACGGCCTTCCAGAAAGGCGAACTGGGAACCTACTACCCCACCTGGCCGGCCCTCTTCTCTGCAGGAGCTAATCTACCCTCGGTTACCAGCTCTGCCATACCCGGATCTTTGGCCCCTGCACTGCATTACAGCTCTCCCTACGCCGCTGCCGGACTGACGGCGTTGGACCTGCAACGGAACATGCAGGCGGCTGCTTACAGCATGCAGCCGTTTATCAAGGAATCGCTGGTCAGCACCAGTCCCAGCTTCAGTGGCGGATCGCCGCCGAGCGCACCGCAGACGGTGGTGGCCACCGACTCCACTGCAGTGATGTAGTAGGTGAGCGGAGTAGCTTAGAACCAAAGACTGTGCTGACATGACCCGTATTTTGAGCAAAGAATCTATGGGCCGGATCCAGTGAACTGTTGTATTGCGTCTAGACGTCCGGTAGCTTTAAGTTTAGAACGTTTTTGCAAACTGACTGACACACAGATCTGTTTAATGTTCCCATAATTCGTGACATTCCCGGTTGCCACTGCTTTAGTGCGTCCTTCCTTCCTGTTCTCATGTTTTTGTGCTTTGCGTCCTACTGTTGTGACTTGGCCGTGCATGCACTCGCCATTCGTTGAACGCTTTCGCGCAGCGGGTGAATGGATGGCCCAACTTAAAACTGGAGTAATAATTAGTAGTGATATACAGAAGTAAATAGTTCTTGTCTTTTCTGGCAACATCGGCAAACCGAAGGTGTAAACAGCGACATTTAATGCTCTGCATACAGCAAACACAAGAACAAAGCGGTGGGGCGGGATGATCCTCGATAGGCGGGCCGGGGGCGCGGTGCGACGCTTTGTATTGGCACGCCGGGCGGCTGCATCAAATCAGGCGGGGCGGCGAAGCGAGACGGATTTCGGTGCCTTGACTATTGTGCGAGAAGAATGCGATTTTGGCGAGCTTTTGTTCCTGCACAATGCCTTAATACGTTTATTTCCATTACAAAAAGCCGCCCGGTTATACGGCTGGGTAATGACACGTCTGCTGGGCCTGCAACACCCTAATTATTGTCCAAAGTGGCACGTTCCAATAGCTGCTCTACAATAGAGTCGATTGTTTGAGTAACTGTCCGCCTAGTGGGAGACGCCCGGTGGGCGGTGCACGCTTAACTGCTTTACGAGTAGACCATAAATTACCACCGTCTGTTGGAATTTGGCAACAAAACGCACAAAGGGCGATTCCAGGAGTCGGCGCCAAAGCGCTCTCTGACGCGGAAATCGGAGTGCCATTGTGATGCGTGTAATGAAATCATCATAACAGCCTTTCAGGCGGCGATTTTCTCATTGTGCAGCCAAGAATCGGCCGATTATTCGAAGAGGCATTTACGCCCTGTCGAACACAATGTCCAGCCACAACGGCCGCCGCCAAAAAAGCGGCAAGCGCGTTTAGAATCCAGTCTAGTGTCCGGCGCAGTCAAAGGCCTTGGCGGTCTATAACGGATTCGGCGGGACACCCTTGCGCACTCCTAATCCCACTAAGCGCAAACAAACAACCATAGATCAATGCTGAATGGCACCTTTGTTCCAATTGTAGGACAGGTGCGAGTCTGGGAACGGTCGGTGTAGTCTGGTAGCAAGTCCACACCTGCATCGCTCTTGACACCACGACTTCACCTGTTGCTGTGCAAATTCTACTGTAGCAAGTGTGTGTAGTGAGTGTGAGGCAAAGAAGGCCGACGCGAGTAAAGGACAAAGGCAGCTGGGCGATCGAGTGAGAAATCAAATAATTCGGCATTGAAGCGTTTAAACGAACCATTGTGCGTCGGTCAAATTTGATCACCAGTAGAACAGAGAGTTGAAGAGGGCCCAGACGCAATTGGCATTTGATTATGGCTTTGTCAGCGGGCTAAGCGTCCAAATTTCATTAGGGGCTTGTTGTTTTTCTGAGCCTCATTTAGCAGCTAATGAACAGCAGAGTAGCCTAATGAACCGTTGCGCGCTTCACCCCGGACAAATTCCATTATGTGTCAATTGTTCATCGGAAAACAAGGCCGACCGACCCAGAGCAAAAAGCAACTGCACCTTGGCGTACTGTAGCTGCACGGTGTGTCATTATTAACACAAGCATATTTGAACGATATAAACGGCTTTTGACCGACACTCAATGCCGTCCTACTCAAGCCTTTGATCGTCGCATAAAAGGCGATCGGCCACACAAAGCCCGGCATTGAATCGCTCAAAATACATCGATTGTGCGCTGAAACGACACATTAACAATGGCCGGTGTTTATATGGGTGCCGTTACGAGCGACCGCAGGAAACGGTCAGTCAGTCACTCCGAACGTGACAACTTTACGTCTTGTTTGGTTGGCGGCGGCCTTTTCACGGCACATTTAGGACGCCAAGGGCGCCAAGCCGTACGAAAACACGTGAAAGTGGCGTTTTCGGCTGATTAGCCAGTCTCATTTTCATAAGTCGCCGGCATAATAGAGGCGAGCTTAATTCAAAAATCTTGTGAAAGCCGGGTCAATTGAGGGTCGCTCATGCGCGCTGTAATGGGAAGCTTTGGTTGACAGGCGCGCACAATGCGCCGCCAAACACTTCTTTGTAGCGACACAATGGAGCGTAGCCGCCGCCCGCCCGAAAAGACACTAACTCCTAACATCTGCTAATCCTGTAGGGGTTTAACCCCGCCGATTAGGCACAATATGGCAAACGAGGCGTCAGCTGTCTCGGTCTCGCTTGGCGACAGCCGAACAAGATTGTCTCGGCAGTTTTAGGCTCAGAGACTGGCCGCCGATTGAAGTGGAAGCGCTGTTTAGCACTAGAAAAGGCCTATTCAAACGCACACACAGATTATTCAGCCGGCTTTGTGAGTGGCCAATGAATGCCGAAATAGCGCTATCTTTTGAGCGATCAAAAGACGTTTCAAAACTTATACAGCAATTATCCTGGGGGCACAGTAAGGCTTTTGTCTGAGCGTCTAAACAAACCGCCCACCCCGACCGCCCTGCACGGGGGCCAGCACGCATGTTTAGGCGTGAAAAGCCATCGAGAGCAGAGGGCGGTCTATTGTGTCTTTGTGTTTAGATTTATTGCTCTGCCGGGCATTGTCTGCGGTCACCTCGGGTAGCCGATGCTAATGACCAGGTGGCCACCCGTGGGAATGCCATCTTGTTTTACTCTGACGCCTGCCAGCCAGCCACCCTCTCCAGCTACAGTATGCTTGTTGGCAGACCAAGAGGGCGGCCGCTCTCTAAGTTTGAATAACAAATTGTCCGAAATTGTCGAAGCGGCGGAATTAGATTATTTTCGGGTAACAATCAGCCGAACAACGGTAATTCAATCACTCGGCACGTCCGATTTGTCCCTACAAATGGTGGCACAGTCGCAAATTATCTCTTCCTTTCTTCATTACCATTCGATTAGTCGCTAACACAATTTATCGGCACAAAAATTTCAAAATGCCCTCGAAATGCGGCCCACTTGTGTGCGCACGACCGGCTATTGCATTACGGAGCTTTCCTAAATTGAGAGAGAGACTAACCCGCCAATTTCGCCTGACCACTGCCAAACAGACGCACACAGCCGGTAACGAGTCTCTGCGACGCCCCAGGCGACTCCGACCAGCTTAATGAAATCATTCTTCCCGCCAATTAGGTCTTTCATCAAGCAAAACACAAACATATCACTTATAGCACCGACTCCCTCAGGCCAGACTCTGACGCTGCCCCACCACTTCCGTCTGTCCCAACGCCCTGCAACCGTCATTCGCACTACCTACACGGCCACTCCACACTTGCCCCTGCTCCTTCAGCCGCGGCAGACTTGGAAGCTTCTTCTGCAACTCAGACACTCCGACCAGCAGGTCTTCTTGCCATAGCAACACCTCAGCTGAGCTGGGAGCCACCTCATCAGCCACTGAAAGATGCTGCTACACTACTGTACGTACAGTACGTACGTAGCACAAAATGAACACACTGGCTTTCTGTTGAGCTCGATGCACGGCACGCAACTGGGCGGTTGCTAAGACGGCTTTTAGGTCGGCGCCACTACAACTTTCGGTTTCAGTTGCAATCTGCAGCAAATTTACGTCCTCTTGAAGATTCAACGAACGCGATAGGCACTTCAAAATCGCTGCTCTTTCTGTCTGAAACCGTTAGAGTAACAGGAAAAGTATATTAGTCGCTAAAAAATTGTTTGCTTCAATGGGCAAAGAGCATAAGAGGTGCTTGTCGATTCTCCCAGGACGCAAAAGTGCGGGATCGAGCAAGTCCGGTCTGCTTGTGGCCGCCAGTACGTAAACGCCTAAAAATTGCAATCTTATACTCACACAGACATTTGTTTGCAGCTTGCATAGCACTACGTAGGTATGTACTTGTTCACTTAAACTTGAAATGGTAATGGTGTACTACCCAGAGAGTTCTATCGTGACTTGGCTTCTGAATACTCACCTTCCAAACTTTCGACGCCGTCCAACTCAGTGAGTAGCTGATTCACCACTCTGTCTGTGACGCCAGTGCTGTCGTGACCACGCCTAACGAAGATGCAACAATCAATCGATAACACTGTAAAACCAATCTAACTAACCTCGGCGCCAGTGAATCAAATTCGTCAAAGAAAACTAGACACGGCTTAGAATTTCGAGCTCTGAAACAACAGGTACTGTAGTGACGATTGGCAACCAGAAGACAAAAACCAGTTGCTCAGGCACCCCCGTACCTCACTGTCTACCCACATAGTAAGTCAACCAGATTTTGACGTAAAACTTTTTGAGACAGACGTACGCACATAGTTTGGTGGCGAGACTGGCATTAGTAGTCCGTCAGGCTTTAGTAGTGACAAATCTACTACGTCGTACATTGTACGTACGTTGGTGTGTACGCTCACCGACCAAACCAACCTGCCTACACTGCATACGTACAGTATGGCATGGCCGTATAGTTACGCTCAATACAATAGCAGAGAACCAAAAGCAATACACTACTAAACAAGCTGCTAAACACAGTGTTTGCCGTAAAAAAGACCGCCCATGGCTTTTCTTCGAGTTTTAACGAATAATTCCAAATGATCTCCATTTCATAAATTTCAAATCGAAAGAAAACATTTTTTGGCACGAGTATTATAATTTGTAAATAGTTTGCTTTGGCCAAGTGCTAGCCTTCTGTAGCTAATGAGTTATGCCCTATCGGAAATGAACAGATCCGACTATTCAGACGTCAAATTAGAACATACACTGTAAATATCTCACGAACCCTTCATCGGATCACCCCAAATTTTGCAGGTTAACCAATCTTCTTTATATGGAGTTAAAACCACAAACAGGTCCTCTTTCTAGCACTTCCGGTTAAAATCTGGCGGATTTTTTTTCAACGAACGTGAAACTTTGGCATTGTAATAAAAATGAGGGTGTTATCCCCTACACAGAAAGCAGGGCTATACAAACTAGCGGGGTTATGGATACAATCTTCTCAACTAAGGCAACACAATAAACACCCAATTTAGGCGGGCCCCACATACATACTGTACATGGGCCGCGGGGTTTGGTCACCTCCCAACTTGGGCTCGATCCCCCAAACGACTTCCTCCACCCACCTGAAGCAAACTTTTGTTGCTGTCCTCCCCAAATCGGTAGGCCCACCGCCCAAATTTTCAGATTTTGACTACCCCTAACCGATTTTTCCTAACCTATGGATGGATGGATTGTCCGAGCGGGGCCGTAACCCCTGTGTTAGGCCACACTGCGAGCCTATGACGCACACCCACGTCCTGCCCTTCCTTCGTTGCCTTCACTACTAAACTAGCCCGCACACATGCTCAATCTGGGCGGGTCTCCGTTCATTGGTAGCAGCCCCCGTTCCCGTTTGTCCCAACACATGTGTGGTTGCTATTGAAGATTAGGTGCTTAGACAGCTCAAGTCGGTTCCCATTCACTTACTTGCCATCACCAGCTTTCGGTGGCCTGCGTTGGGCTTTGTGCCGACGACCACTCTTTGCGGCAAGAAACTTGCCCCGCCGAGTGGATGAACGCACCACCACGCGCACAGTGGTTATGCAGCCTAAACCGCTACACCAACTGTGCCGGCTTACCTCTCATGTATGAGCACCAACCAAAACAGCCAAGCGGTGGCACACCACCAAATTTCTGGACTTTGGCCGTTCAATCCAAACCATTTTCCCGTCCAAGTACAGGGGCCCAAACAATGACAGACCCATCCCCAGACTCCACCGTTTAAACTACTAAAACTTGTAATTTCTGTCAATTTTAAGCTCAGAATGCTTTTTAAACACGTTTTTGAAGGCTAATTTTGCGAAATTACAACCAGGCCAACCAACCAGGCAACTTCAAAAAACTTTACACTCCCTTTGCAAAATCCAAAAAAACACTTCCAACTGGCATCCTGCCGTATGAAGCACTACAAAGGACGGTTCGCCTTTTTCCTCTCATTGTTGGGTTGATTGAGGTGAGGCCATTGGTCCGCTCCCCATTGTTAGTCTGGCTTGTCAAGTGTCTAGTGAGATAAGTTCGTCTCGCATCGGCGTGTAGTATAGTGGTTAGTGCATTGGACCGGAAATCCAAAGATGCTAGGCTAGGTTCAATTCCTAGCTACGCCATGCGATAGGTGCCAAAATTCTGGGAATTTTGTTTTAAAGTTTGGTGCACTAGGCTTGACTCATTCCCGAGAAATTGCAAAAAAAGTGAAATTTGGTAACTTCATTAGTGAAAGCCGGTCACCGAAAAAACAGAAACATTTCTTTTTCCTGTATCTTTCCTAATTTTTGTCGGAATTGGATGAAATTTGGAGTGTAAACGCAGAAATTCTGTGTAATTCGTGTGTAAAAAGTTGATGCATGAACTCCAACGCTAGCGTTAGATGCAACTTTTATAGGAGGTTCTTACAGCTGAAGCGCGCAAAGATAAAATTTAGCGATGTATAGAAACTGCATGGTTAGGAGAAGCTGAGTTCATGTGTCAACTTCTTACACACTAATTACCCTGAATTTCTGCGTTTACACTCCAATTTTCATCCAATTCCGACAAAAAGTAGGAAAAATACAGGAAAAAGAAATGTTTCCTTTTTTTCGGTACCGGCTTTCACTATTGAAATTACCAAATTTCACTTTGTCTGAAATTTCTCGGGAATGAGTCAAGCTAAGTGCACCAAACTTTAAAACATAAAATTCCCCGAATTTTGGCACCTATGGTCCAAATTTTAGCCTATTTGGTCAAAATTTGCGGAAATAACAGTAAAAAGAAATGTGATCATTTTTGAGACACCCTGTACCACACAACCACACGTGTTGGGTGGGACAAACGGGAACGGGGGCTGCTACCAATGGACGGAGACCCGCCCAGATTGAAGTATGTGTGCCGGTTAGTGGCGAAGGCAGCAAAGAAAGGGCAGGATGATATGGGTGTGCGTGATGGGCCCGCAGTGTGGTATAGCGCAGGGGTTACGACGGCTCCGCCCGGACAATCCATCCATCCATACTGTATCTACATTGAACTAAACCAAACATCTATACGTACCTGGCGAACACATCTCGAACACTTTGCTCACTTGCTCCGATGTACTTCGATAACAGTTCAGGTCCCTGAAATAACCGTACCGCGCACCGTAATCTACAGTACCGGACTTTTCCACCTACAAGACCGGGTCTTATAACAAGAAAATGCCTAAATTTGGGGTCACATTTTTGTACCAGTCAGTCAGACAGACCCGGGTCTTGTAGGTGGAAAATCTATTTACAATTGAGACTCGATGTTCTGCATGAAAAGCATGAAATACACTGGTTTTGATCTTTGCAACAACTGACTGTACGTTTAAGTCTGAATAGCTCAGTTTTAAACAAGTTTAGAAAACTTAGGCAACTTAGAGGCTCGAATATGCTTACAGCAGCTACAGTATCTAAACCTATCAAATCAAGAATTTTAGCAAGATACTCAGGTTTTAGAACGATTCTTGAACGAACTGAGTTCAAAAACTCCATATTCATTAGTTATCTCGCAAAAATATACACGAAAACACACGATTTTTGAGCTTATACCCGGGTCTTATAAAACTGGAAAATGCCCCCTGATAGACCCTGCTTTCTGACCACCTGCTATAAGACCCGGGTTTTATAATCGAAAAAACCCAGTTATAAGACCCGGATCTTATAATCGGAGGGGTCTTATAGGTGGAAAACTCCGGTACGTGCTTTGTCAAAATTGCAGTACAGACAGAAAGAAGCTCGGACCAGGAAGAATTTTCGACCTGCCGCCAAAATTAAATAAAATTAGCTATAACACTGCGCGTTTCTTTCGTATTTTGGCGGTTTCGTTTAGTGTATTTCATAATAAATAAACGATGGTTTTGCGGTTTTCCAAAACGTTTTTGATCAATTCCAGAATTTGCTTGATTATATTAAAAAGAACTAAACAAGCAAACCCAAAATTGTACCGAATTTGGCTGAGTGGATCTTTTCGCCAAAAAGGGGGCCGGCCGGGCCGGGCCACAAAAGTTGACAAAGGGAGCCGGCTGAAAATTCAGGTCTCAACGCATCACTTTAAGGTTCTGAAATTACCTATTCGTAGAGTGTAGGATGTATAGGTACGGTGCTTAGCTAATGAACTCTGTGGTGTTCTGCTCTGTCACTGCGTTTATCCCGATGTGCATTCGTAGATTCTACTGTAACTACGCATAATAATACAAAGCTTACTTTTATGCTAATGAAAGTTTAGACCACATTCCTTAGCGACCAAATTTGCTAGCAAAGTTTTTCCAGTGCCACTCGGACCGTAGATCAGAAAACCACGAGCCAGTCGTAACGGACAAGCAGCAAAAAGAATAGTATAATAAACAGTCCTGTCACATGTCAAAGATACGATGTACTGTATGTATTTGGAAACACTGAATGCATAATGCGCGTACTTTTGCCGGCCAGAAAAAGGTCTCCAAGAGCACTTTGCGCACACCCTCAAGGCCAGCCACGTCCTGCCAAGTTTTGGTCAGCTTCTCTTTGTTGGCACTGACGTTTTGCTGACTGACTGGAGTGAGACCAACCAGTGCGTGTAGCAGATCGGTTTCACTAATAGGACCAGATCCTAAAGCGGTCAGAGTAGTTAGTGCGTCTGATGTCCTGTTCCAGCAACATTACCGTCGCTGGCGGCAGTAATTCGGGCGCGGCTCACTAGACGATTCAAATCACCCAACACAAAACCGTCACACTGCTTGGCCACGCGTTCCAATTTATGTGCCTCCACCGAACGCTCCAGCAGCCATTGTAAAACTTCTACTCGGTCCGCCTGTCAATAGGCCATACTGTGTGCTAATTAGTCTGCCCGCCCTTGACTTTGAAAACCCATACATCCCTTTGTCAGTGAAATGTTAATGTCATGTCGTACGTACAGTACATAGTACAAAAATAGTGCGATAACCAAACGTATGTAGGACTCGATTAAAAGATACTGGTCATAGTTTCATACTGACCTTTTGGTTAAAAGTTATTTATCATGCGTATGGGACGGGGGCTTTCTGATGGCCAAAGCCCAACACCCTCACTGAAATTTTTTCGAATTTTCAAGAACAAGTATTTTACAGTTGTTTTTCGACTTTTTTTGGAAAATCAGCCTACCCCCTCCCTGATTTTTCCAATCTATGTATATGTATTAGGGTGCTTTCCGCCGAAAAACCCCGCGGGTGTTTTCCCGGTTTTCCGGTTTTTTTCCGGGGTCCAAGGGGAAACCCCGCGCAAAGCTGGGATCCCCTGGGGGGGTTATGGCCCCCGCACTGCGCGGCCCCGCGGCTGCCGGATACACGCGCGAGTAGATAGATATCACGCACGAAACATGCATGAACCGGCCGGCACGTCCATACCCAAACCATATGGCGCAACAGCGTTGCACGTTGCCTTTCGGCCCTGTTTGTTGTTGGGAGGCCTATTATACTAGAAAGTCGTTTTTAACGAAAAATGACGTAATTGCTGTTTTTTTTTTTCCTGATTTGAATCTATGTATATGTATGTTCTTTATGTTTTTGTGCTGTGCAAAACATGTTTGATTGTAGTTTGGGTTTATTGTTACTGCGTAATCGACGGAAAAACGGCCTCAGTGTAAAGAATCATCATCATGACCGCCGGTACAATTGCCTAGAGTTTGTCCTTGTTTACTTCCTCAGTTCAATAACTTGGTTGGGAGTGTGGATAAATGGACTGGGTGTGAAAGGCACAGATGAGAAGGTCAGAAATGCTGTGAGTGCACTATGTCACAAAAGCATCTCGAACAAGGCCCAGAGGCTCTGCCAACGGGTAGGAACTGCCGGGCCCAGCAAAATTCTCCTAAAATGTGCGCGCGCGCCCCCAAACGCAACAATGACAACACGGCTGGAAATTGGGGCATCCTCTCTTTCCGTCAACGTAATTTTAACGTCCCCCAGTTGCGGCCTGTCCAGATGGCAACCGCACTCGCCCCCCATCGTCCCACGCCGGCCGCTCGCCACCCATAAACAACGTGGGCAGGCGGTTTGTTTGTTCCGTTGCGTAGCGGCCGGTGCAAAAACAACGGGTTTTTCTCGGTTTTAATTGACACTCTCTCCATTACCATAAATATTGGTTGGTGGGCAAAACGGTGTGTACTCCTCCTCTCATAGTAAACCGCTGTCTACTGACAGCTTCTGGCCGTCTGGCTGGCACCAAAACTGGTTGCCGTCACTGTTCCCCAGTCACTTTCACCCTTTATCGCCGCATTGCGCTGTTCACTTTTCCGTAAAGAACTGTCATGACGAAACTGACTGTTCCTTGGGGTCGTCGGCTTTCGGACGACGAAAAGCGACTGATCGACCAGCTGAGACAGCGTCTGAAAGGCGAAATTCCGGCTAAATACGACTCTGACTTTAACTTGTTCCGCTGGATTCTATCTGCCGAGAAGCAGGTCAGCCTAAAGAGGTGCTGGACACGGCTGAAAAGGCGCTGCGGCACCATCTGCGCTACAGAGCTGTTTATCGACTGGACCAGATTTCTGTGCCCAAATTAGACGAGAATCCACTGTTTAGAGACCGTTTGTACCCGACCGGTCATCTTTTGGATCAATGTGACCGACAAAACCGTCTACTCTGGTACATGGAATACGGATCGTTGAACGTTGAGGTACATTGTAACATTACACTCTTTGCTTCGCTCTGTCTGCATGCCAACAACGCAGTTCTTTAGGCCATCGTGCGCAAGGTCAAAAGCAGTGATTTACATCTGTACTACTTTTGGCAGTTCGAAGAAATGTTGCGCATTGTAATGGAGCATGTGAGTTGGTTGACTTAGCAACGCAAAACACTCTGCAAACTACTTTCTTCTTCAGGAGGCCAAAACCGGCCTGATGTCTGGAATTCACCACGTGCTCGACCTGTCCGGCTACGAAGTGAACCCGTTTACAATGCTCTTCATAACCAATGGCTCGTTGGCCTACTACAGTCATTTGTTGTACTACGAACACTACTCCGAGATCGTCTGTCTCACTCAAATCGTGAACCCCAGCCGCTGGATACAGTGTGCCCTACCGTTTGATAAAAGGGGCCAGTGCCTAGCGGCTTCAGCGACCGATTTCGACTGCACGGACGGACATGGCACTGAGCAGCTGCTCAAAGACATTCCAATCGATTATCTGCCAGATGTTCTTCCTCCTGGGCGGAGCCAACCCTACCAGCTGCTCCTTACCGGCCCGAACGATCGAGGAGGACGAGTTCCATCAGTGGGACGACAACTAAAGCAGTACTGACCTTGTACACCTGAACATCGGGCCGAGACGCAGAAAGATCGTTCCAATGAAGCGGAAATCTAGCGCACCAGAATCAGCTGGTACTTCACCACCGACGCCGACGTTTATGTGTGTTATGTCCTACAGCGAAAATCACGATATTCTCAGTGCCAAGTCGATCGTCACTCCTCAACGGATGGAGATGGCTTATCCTTGGATCAAACTCTGCGCGCGTCATATCTCTCGAGAGCGGTCGCTCTGCCCAAAACAGGTGTCTATTATCTGATATTTCGCAACAAAAACGTTTGGTTCAGTCGACGGAACGTGCAGCTGAAGCTGGAAGTCGAGTCCAAACTCTGCAGACTGGACAGAACGTTCAGCATGTGATTCGATTTTCTTCGGTTTCTCGTAGTGCACGACGTGTTCTGCTTCGCCTTGCGCCTCGTAGGACCTCTTGTACTACTCGCACCGTTGGGCAATTCTGTACATACTGTATTGTTTGCTTCCTCTAAGTAATAAACATTAACGGTTGTTTACGTGCTAAAACTGAGATAACTCGGCTGAGTATGAAAAATTGCTTGTCGCTGTGCTCCGGACTAGCCGCTTTACAATCACAGTAAACCGGTTTCTTACCAGTTCAAGCGTAGGCGTCTCAAAAATCTGCGAAAACAGCCTCCGCCCCCGGGGTCGCACGAGGATTGATGAAGTTTATGGTGGGTGACTCAGCAGTTAACAAGCAGCATTCAAAACGCTCTTGCTTCACGCGAGTGAGAGTCAACCAGGTTCCAGACGGCTGAAGACGCTCAACTCTGATCGAGCCGACTCTATCAGTAAATTTAATCAGCAAACAAGTACCAGTGACGAGTTTTGCCGACAAAATTCTGCGCCCGGCGTCAACTGATTCCATCGTCGAAACGGCGCCGCACAACTCATCCACGTTGTCCAGCAGTAAAGTGACGGCGACCGACTACAATTTTTCAACACGAGCCGCAGTCAGCAAATAACACGCTCTTCTCCAATTTCTCCGCCTGAGAAAAAGTTCATGAACTTCACGGTAACCGCCGTCACCAATGCCACCGCCAGTGATGGTTATGGCGCCGGTGCCCTATTACGGTATCGGTTCAACTCGTCCAGCAGACCTGACCGCTACCGTACAAGTCAATAAAACAAAAAAAAATTCACTTAGGTGCCCGCTAAATTGGCCAATTTAACTTAAACCGGTATTTAACTGAAAAATGAGTGTCAGTGAACACAGTTTTTCCGACCACCTATTAGAAGACCATGGTCTTACAAAAAGTGTAAAACAAATTCATGGACCGTGCAATGGTCTATGTCAGGGTGGTCTTATACAGTCGGGCACTTAACGCTGTTTATGGTACCGTAGCACTAGGTAGTGGTACCCAAGAAAATTTAATGTTCAGCCTCCGTGGTGGTACTAACATGGAAACCAAATATGGTCACCGGTAGCGCCTTATAAGAAAATCTACAACAGGCCCCGAACGTGGGTAACGGCGGTCACCGTCAACTCAAGGTACCGTACCATAAACGGCGTTAAGTGCCTGACTGTATCGGCATCTACATATGGTACCCCTACCTTCGTGTTATCGGTACGTAGGTACCGTATATACCCACCAAAGTCGCTGAACGTGGGGGCACCATATATGCGTAGGCCGGTACCAAATATGGTATCACTGAATTTGTGTACCGGCACCTTATACGCGCAGGTGTCGGTACCATAAACGGCGTTGCGTTTGACTGTTATAAGCGGAAATGTCCGGTAGGGTGGCAACGGGCCCACAAATCTCCACAAATGACACACTAAAAAAATCTTAGATTTGCTCTAATTTTCGTTGGCCTCCTATAAGCATCAATGCGTCACAAAGAACAGGTGTATGTACCTTTTAGAGAGCGACAGTCAATGATGCAAGAGTAGAACGCATGACGTTCGTAAATTCGCTGTAGAACTGCACCAGATAACGTGGACTTTCCTGACAGCTGCTGACCGACCAAGAGCACGTTGCATCCGTTAGCCACCACTGCACAGATTTGCGATACCAATTCTTCGAAACAACTGAAACAGCAGTTTAGGTTGCAATGCAATAGACAGACTAAGTGCACAACAGCCCAACCCAGGCCGTCGAAAGTCAGCAATGGCAAGAGTAGATAATGGGAACCAAACCTTGCGATTCTTGCTGTCTTGCACACATCGATAGCAAAAGGAGAGGGTTGTTGTTAAAGAGGCTGCCGGACCTTCTCTTCCTGCTCTATAGCAGTTGGCTACTCCTAGTCCGAAAGAACAAAAAGTTACAACCACAACTAACCGAGGTATTTGTTGGAGACAACCACAGGACAAAGGTGTAGACGGCTCGAACTGATTCAATTCACAAAGTTCAAGCTGCGTTTCGTGCTCAAAGTCCATTCGAACCTGGTTAAAACACCCGGGGAAGATAACATACATCCTCTCACTAGCATCAGCATCTGAGAGATCGATTAAAGGTTGTAGGAGCACCTTAGAACCACCTGAAACTCGCTCTAATAGTTTTAATAAAAACAAGACTCCGCATTCCACCTGGATTAAGTGTTAGCAAAACACCACTTTTATCACAAATAAGTGGGTATTTGTCTGATGCGGCCAGAGAAATCGCTGCAGACACAGTAGCTTGATCGGAATTGGCAACCTGTAAGTTTTCGGTAGTAGGAATACATAGATCAATAACAATCAGACACTTAACAAATTCTACCAGTACAAAGGGTGTTTTACGGTGTAGAGCTTTGATGGCATAAAAGTTGAAGTTGAAGTTAAGGGTAGTAGTAAAATATACGGTACTGCACTGCATAGGAAGTACCTTTTACAGCAAAAATACAAGATTTCTTTTTGCCACGATTTCCGAAAATTTCGACCAAACAAGCTCAAATTTGACTGAAAACTGAAAAATAGTGGGAATATTGTGTGTTAAAGCTTGGTGCATCAGGCTTTCCCAATCCTAAGAAATTAAACAAGACGCGAAATTGGGTAATTGCAATGCCAAGCGTTAAAATGGAAACTTTTCTTTTTGCGTCATTTCCGCAAATCTCCGCCAAATGACCTGAAATTTGGAAAAGCTTTGCAACACAAGAGGACCTTTCATGTGTTAAAATTTCATGCATTATAATGATTGACCGAGTTTTTGAGAAAACAAGGATTATCCCAAACATCTGTTTTGTTGAGTGAGTGGATAAGAAAAACAGATCTTCAGGATAAACCTCATTTTGTCAAGACAGGATAACTCTAC
>JASANB010001841.1:0-15360 GCA_030248155.1 Sabatieria punctata
AATTTACTAGAAATGCAGCCTGTCAATTTAATTTTTATTTTATTTTACTACCAGGCAGCTCTAATTTTACTAATTTTGTTTACTAATAATTCTACTAATTTTACTACTTACTATTTTACTACGATTTTACTAGTCTTAACGGCGGAATTTTGAATCAATGATGCCAAGATATTGTGAATCGGTGATGTTGGTCCGAAGTAGTTACTAAATTTGATCATGGCGCAAAGTTCTCCAGAGCTGTAGGCACAAAAATGTGTAAATTTGATCGAGAAAACTGGACCCACACATATTTTGTAGAAAATTGATCAAGATTTTTGCTCGAATTCACCAAAAACTAGTAAAATGGTAGTAAAATTTCCATTTTACTATTGATGGCCTTTTCGTAATTTAATTTAATTTTTACTTTACTATTGGCTCTTAATTTTACTTTTTACTATTATTTTACTACAAGTAAAATACCACTAGTATTACTAATTTTTGTTTTACTATACTATAGTAAAATAACAGTAAGCCTAACAGCGACTGCGTAAGAAATCCTTCTTTAGGATTCACCTAGAAGTGCCTCTAAAGACAATTTTCGGTGAAATTATGAAGTCACAGGCAGTGTTTAGAGCTGTATTGTCGTTTTCGAACAGGTTTCTCAACTGACTTAAGGTTCAAAAGTGGAAAATTTGTTGTAAGTATCTGTACTAGCATGCTGGACCCATTTAAGACGATTTTCAAAAAATTTTTTTTTTAAATTTAAAAAAAAAGCAAAAATTTTTGGTTTTCAAAAAAAATTTTTTTAACAACTGTGGCTAAAAGTGCTGTTTTACAGGCGATTTTGACAAGTTTTGTGTCTGAAATTGTAAAAAATCGCAATAATTTGCTCAAAAAGTATTTGTTAGAAAAGTCGGATGCTGCTGGGCTGGGGTGCTAAAAATCGTCTCAGGGGGATGATGGTTAATTTATTAGACTGTTCTGCTACTATAGCAAAGTTCCTTAATGAAAAGTAAAAATTAGCTGCATTATTTTATGTAAAAATAGTGAGTGCAAAGCTGTAATTTTGAAACTGAACTTGAATCACCAGTTTTTCCATGCCAGCAGCTGGTCGGAAAAAATTGCACATCTCTAGGTGAAGGTAATAAATTGTAGGAAAAGAAAAATATCGGCATAAAGAAAGGGTGGCCTGCGATTTGTGCGAGAAAAGCTTCGGTAGCCGTCAAACCCTGCATCGCCATCTGTGTGTCACTCACTTTGGAATGGACTACAGGAAAGTACCCTGCTTAGTGTGCGGCCGACGATTTGTCTCCAATGCTAACTTGGAAAGACACAAACTGACACACACAGGGGAGAAACCGTTCAAGTGTGAGCTGTGTTGCAAGGGGTTCACTCGGAAGGGTTGTCTCAAGATTCACACGCAGACCGCTGCGCACAAACGGAAAAGCTTGAAGCTGTCTGTCCGCAACTCAGTGTCGAAGGACCTTCAATAACTCTATTTCTACTACCAAGTTGTGATACAGACAGGGTTTGTTGAAAAGAACTGCTCAACAGATTTGTTACTATAGCAACCGATTTGAATGTGTCTTTTGAATAAAAGGTAGATAAGTTCTTGACATTGTTGTTAAGATACTACTCTGCTTGGTTCCTTAGTAAAAACAGAGATTTTTGCAATGAACAAGAGTAATTTTTATTATTCTGCTGCAGTTCAGAATAAAACAGATTGCCGCTGGTAAGAATGGGCTTTTTCACTGATGACACACACTTGGTCACTTAAGCAGTAAAGTCTGTTTTATTATGAAGTGCAATGGAATAATATAACTTGCTCTTGTTCATTGTCAAAATCTGTTTCTACTTCAAGTTGAGTGCAAATACCTAAGGACTAAGCAGTGTAGTATCTTAACAAAAATTTCACGAGTTTATCTACCTTTCATTTAAAAAGGCATCAGTCACATCGGTATAGATTTTCGGTTTTTCTACAGTAAAAATTTTGCTCTGTTGTTTTTTGACAGACCCTGTAGTACCATTTCTGCCACTGCACAGTGACAAGGTGATATTGAAAGAGTAAATTCTGTTGGCAGAAGAGCACTTTGTCTGGGTCTAAAGGTTTTTGATGCCAGTAAACGAACTTGATCATTCTCGGCAGTCAGAAAGAGAGTGCAGACGGCAGAAAGGTGCTGTCTCTGAATATCAACAACTCATCGGAGCAGACAGAAGTCTTAGACACTTCATTTGGATTGTTTCAGGCTTCGCTCACTCCTACACCATGAAATTTACTCTTGTTTCTCTTCTGGTGAGCAGTTCACTACAGTAGAAACCACAGAAAGCATTCGGTTTTCCATCAACCGCGTTCGCCATCCATCAGTCGCGTCTTGGCCACGGATAGTTTACGCTATCCCGTGTGTCACGGCGGCCCCGGCATACATGTAGTTGGGGGGAATGGGGGGTATTCATACATGTCGCTGGGTTTTTCCGTGGGGGGGGACCTTTTTGAAATCCCAAATAGGGTTTTGGGACCAAGTCCAAAGTGGGTTTTGCGACCTTTTTTGGGGTCCAAAGGTGGGTTTTGTCGACCATTTTTTGGGGTAAAAAGTGGGTTTTGTCGACCTTTTTCAGGGATTCTGGGGCGAAAAATGGCTTCAAAACCCTATTTGGACCGAAAAAAGCCTTTAAAACCCTGTTTTTGCATTAAAAATGCCTTAAAAGCCCTGTTCAGGTTGAAAAAAATGCCTTAAAAACCGAATATTGAAGCAACGAATGTAATAAAAAGCTGTTTTGCGCTCAAAATACGTATTGAATATGAGTATATATAAAATACTGATTGAAATGCGATATATTGACTAAAAATAGTTCACAGAACCCTAATTTCAATTCTGAGGCACGCGCAAAACCCTGTTTTGACTTATAAGATTACTAAAAAACCGTATTTAGTGATTTGAATGCAGTTCTTAAACCCTGTTTAGGGTTTCTAATCAACCTAAAAACCCTTTCTAGGCTTTCTAGCCAGTGCTAAAACCCTGTTTAGAGTTTCAAAGTAACCTAAAAACCCTAATCAGGCTTTGAAAGTAACCTGAAAACCCTAATCAGGTTTGAAAGTAACCTAAAAACCCTAATTAGGGTTTCAAAGTAACCTGAAAACCCTGTTTAGGGTTTCAAAGTAGCCTAAAAACCCCAATCAGGGTTTAAAAGTAACCTGAAAACCCTGTTTAGGGTTTCAAAGTAGCCTAAAAACCCTAATCAGGGTTTGAAAGTAACCTGAAAACCCTGATCGGGGTTTAAGTAACCTGAAAACCCTGTTTAGGGTTTCAAAGTAGCCTAAAACCCTAATCAGGGTTTGAAAGTAACCTGAAAACCCTAATCAGGGTTTAAAAGTAGACTAAAAACCCTAATCAAGGTTTAAAAAGTAACCTGAAAACCCTAATCAGGGTTTAAAAGTAACCTGAAAACCCTAATCAGGGTTTCATTGTAGCCTAAAACCACTTATTAGGTTTTTAAAGTAGCCTAAAAACCCTAATCAGGGTTTTAAAGTAACCTGAAAACCCTGTTTAGGGTTTCAAAGTAGCCTAAAAACCCTAATCAGGGTTTGAAAGTAACCTGAAAACCCTAATCAGGGTTTAAAAGTAGCCTAAAAACCTAATCAAGGTTTAAAGTAACCTGAAAACCCTAATCAGGGTTTCAAAGAGCCTAAAAACCCTGTTTAGGGTTTTAAAAGTAGCCTAAAAACCCTAATCAGGGTTTGAAAGTAACCTGAAAACCCTGTTTAGGTTTCAAAGTAGCCTCAAAACCCTAATCAGGGTTTGAAGGTAACCTGAAAACCTAATCAGGGTTTGAAAGTAACCTGAAAACCCTGTTTAGGGTTTCAAAGTAGCTTAAAAACCCTAATCATGGTTTAAAAGTAACCTGAAAACCCTGTTTAGGGTTTAAAAGTAGCCTAAAAACCCTAATCATGGTTTAAAAGTAACCTGAAAACCCTGTTTAGGGTTTCTAAGCAGTCTAAAAACCCAAATCAGGGTTTGAAAGTAACCTGAAAACCCTAATCAGGGTTTCTAAGCAGTCTAAAAACCCTATTTAGGATTTCTAAGCCTTACAAAACCCTGCTTTGGGTTGTAGGGTAGGCGAAAACCCAATTTTGTGCTGCACAATGTATTGTCTAGGCTAAAATTTCCTTTACTTTGGAATCCAAAAGTGGGTTTTCAGGTCCCCCCCCAAAAATCCGCTGGGGGGGGACTTTTGCCGAAAAATCGGGCTTGGGGGGGCCGGCCCCCCCTTTACACCCCCCAACGACATGTATGGGGGTATTTCCCCCCAGGCCCGATTTCCGGAGAAAATTCCCCCCCCAGCCGGATTCTGGGGGGGAATTTTTTGAAACCCTATTTTGGGTTTGTAAACCTGCAAACAGGGTTCCAGAAGCCCTGATTAGGGTTTCAGAAACCCAACTTGGGTTCCGGAGCCCTAGTTTGGGTTTCAAAAACCCTAAATAGGGTTCCGGAACCCTGTTTTGGGTTTCAAAAACCCTAAATAGGGTTCCGAATCCCTGTTTTGGGTTACTGAAACCCTAAATAGGGTTCCGGAACCCTAATTTGGATTGCTGAAACCCTAATTTGGGTTTCTGAAACCCTAAATAGGGTTCCGGAACCCTAATTTGGGTTACTGAAACCCTAATTTCGGTTACTGAAACCCTAAATAGGGTTCCGGAACCCTAATTTAGGTTTCTGAAACCCTAAATAGGGTACCGGAACCCTAATTTGGGTTACTGAAACCCTAATTTCGGTTGCTGAAACCCTAAATAGGGTTTCGGAACCCTAATTTGGGTTTCTGAAACCCTAAATAGGGTTCCGGAACCCTAATTTGGGTTACTGAAACCCTAATTTCGGTTACTGAAACCCTAAATAGGGTTCCGGAACCCTATTTTGGGTTACTGAAACCCTAAATAGGGTTCCGGAGCCCTAATTTGGGTTCCTGAAACCCTAAATAGGGTTACTGAAACCCTAAATTGGGTTCCAGAACCCTAATTTGGGTTTCTGGAGGGCCGAAATAGGGTTCCGGAACCCTAATTTCGGTTACTGAAACCCTAAATAGGGTTCTGGAACCCCAATTTGGGTTCCTGAAACCCTAAATAGGGTTACTGAAACCCTAATTTGGGTTACTGAAACCCTAAATTGGGTTCCAGAACCCTAATTTGGGTTTCTGGAGGGCCGAAATAGGGTTCCGGAACCCTAATTTCGGTTACTGAAACCCTAAATAGGGTTCTAGAACCGTAATTTGGGTTTCTGGAGGCCCAAAATAGGTTCCGGAACCCTAATTTGGGTTTTAAAATCTCTAAAGAAGGTTCCAGAAATGCATTTTAACTGTATTATGTCGAATAAAATGGGTTTTTTGCACGTTTTAAAGCAAAATTAGCTTTTTTTGCTCATTTTAAATTAAAAATAAGGTTTTTTCCACGTTTTACAGCAAAAATAGGGTTTTAAACGGAATTTTTGCACTTCAGACAGGATTTTTACTCCATTTTTAGTCCTCAAAACCCTGTTTTGAGCGCAAAAAAAGGTCGCTGAAACCCACTTTTGGACACCAAAAAAAAGGTCGCTGAAACCCCCTTTGGGCATGGCCCTGAAACCCTATTTTGGATCAGAAAAATTCCCCCCCCCCCAGCCGAAAACCTAGCTACATGTATGGGCCCCGGCATCCGTGAGAGCGGTTGTTTGTGGGTTCGA
The DNA here is from genome assembly GCA_030248155.1 of Sabatieria punctata. Lineage (NCBI taxonomy): Eukaryota > Metazoa > Nematoda > Chromadorea > Araeolaimida > Comesomatidae > Sabatieria > Sabatieria punctata. The sequence goes on from JASANB010001841.1 coordinate 5,691, forward strand.
AACCGGTGGAAGCGACTGGACGCATACATGGGCCGGGGGGGGGGGGGTAAGGGGGGTATACCCCTCCCCCTCGGCCGGCCATACCACCCCCTCGGCCTTCCACCCCCCCCCTCCCGGAGGGAGAAAATTTCGCTTATTTAAGGAAAAATAGGCGTTTTTTGGCCTTTTTTCTGGGGGTCCCCCCCCCCCCCCCCGAGGTCTCAACCCCCCACCCCCCCCCGGACGGTTTTGGCCCAGCCCAGATTGGAAGTTCAGGGAAATAAGCTTAAACCCCACCCCTGACCGCCGGTGACGGGTGTAGGCCAATGGATAATTAAACGCGCAGCCGTCGCACCCATTGGACCCAATAGGGGGGGTTGTTTGTAGTTATGGCTACCCGATTGTACCCCTTTGTAATGGACTCTGGTGTCCGGAGCTGTTGTCTAGGATAGCGGAAGGTCATAAAAACTCATAAAAAACAACCACCCCCGGCAACCCATAGCGCTAAGCCCTTTACACCTTAAGCAACTGGAGGCCTTTGTGCGCCTTGCGTGGCCAGGAGTAATCAGGTCCAAGAACGTCATAGTAGCCCTTAAACATGGGCTGCCCTCAAACTAATTTCCGTGTCTCACGGAAAACCGTATGCTTTCTGTGGCTTTTACGGTATGTCAGTCAGTCAGGCACTTAACGCCGTTTATGGTACTGGCACCACAACAGTGGTTGAACGGGGTACCATATGGTGCCAGCACCATAAACGGCGTTAAGTGTCAGACAGACTGTAGATAGGCTAGAGATACGCAGTTCAGGGCACCTTCTTTCCGGCCCGGGGGGGGGCCGCTCAGCCGAGGCGCTCGGCACTTGGGCCTAGAAATTGTGCCCGGCTCAAACTAAAATGCATATATTCCGTTTGCATATTTCTGATGATAGTATGTAGTGCTAGTTTATGATTATCTGTACTAAAAACAACGTAGCATAATCAAAATTTTGTTCCCAAATTGCCCTTACTATCATTCAGAAGCTTATTGCTTACTTTCTATAGACTGTGTGACTTGTATTGTTGTATATGAGTGAGACGTGTTATAGTTTCAGCTGGTGTGTGTATTGTACAGCAGTGCTCAGTACATCCACCCCTACACCTTCAAAAGACACTCGCCATCAGGCAGCTTCAATCCTTCTTTCCCCCGCTACAAAAGACATTGGCCATCAGGCAGCTTCAATCCTTCTTTCCCCCGCTACAAAAGACATTGGCCATCAGGAAGTTTCAATCCTTCTTTCCCCCGCTACAAAAGACATTGGCCATCAGGCAGCTTCAATCCTTCTTTCCCCCGCTACAAGAGTGCTGAACGAAGCATACTTCATTTGCCCTTGGTGACTGATGAGGGGTGGGCATGGCGACTTTAGACTTCATCTCTTTGAACGATATAGCCTTTTCTGGCTAATCACATGAATTAAACGTACAGTACGAATAAAACATGGCGAACGATAGAAAGAACGCAAGTGCAATGATTACTAAAGGTGCATGAATAGGAATAGCTTATAGTACATAAAGACTAATTGTGGCCATAATAACTACCGGAGAGTGCTGCATTGGGTACCCGGGTACACTAATATGCAGCACTCTCCGGTAGAGAGCAAAGATTCAAATACTGACTGGAGTGGTTCAATCAACAGAGAGAGGTTTTCACAGGCCTCGTTTAACAGAGTCGGTGCTAGAGACCTGCACGGGCCGCCTTTCTGACGGCCCGGCCCGGCCCGGCCTGTCCGGAAACCCAATTTTTGCGGCCCGGGCCCGGCCCGGCCCTTATGAAAATGCAATTTTTGTGGCTCGGCCCGGCTGAAATCCTCTAAAAATCCTCTGTAGGGCGACCAGGCCCGGCCCGTGCAGGTCTCTAGTCGGTGCTCTGTAGCTGCGGCGCGCGCGTCCGTGCGATAGTCAGGCACTACAATCTTTGGGACTGTGTTTAGACGAGTAGAACTTCTGTGGTCTGTGATCTCGACTGCTCCCACTGGATCGCGTTCCAGAAACAGCTTGCAGGCTGACAGCTGAGTCTTTCGCTTCAGTTCCAGATGGGGTTCCAACCAGCAGAGTTGCCGTTTGCACTCAGAGGCATGGTCGTACTTGCGCAAGCCGAAGACCGTTTTCCCTGCCAAATTAAGAGCTTTGAGCAGAGTCTGGTATATGTACGATTGGGTGGGGTGCTGCTTGAGTCACTGCAGGGCAGTAGAACATCTTTGACAAGACTGTACTTTCAATTATTCTGATCAGGGTTTCTCTAGGAACGCACTCTTTTGCACTTCTGATGGCGAACATATCCTGTTTGCATCGTTTTGCGACATTCAACAAGTGCGGCAAAACATGCAGATTCTCATCTAGAATCACCCCAAGATACGATGTTCTATTATTCCACTGCACTTCGTAATAAAACGGATTCCTGCTACTGCTAAATGCTATTGGAGGTTTTACTCGTGACACACAAACTTGGTTTACTTCATCAGTAAAGTGTTATTAGCCTCCAGCAGTAGGTCTGCTTTATTATGAAGTGCAACGGAATCGCTCTTGTTCTTGGCCAAAATCAGTTTGAATTTGAGGGCAATTATCTCAAGAACTAAGCAGTGAATCTCAACAAAAATTGCACCAATCTTTGAAGAATTTATCAGTCTTCCTTTCAAAAGAGGATTCATTCAAATCGGTTAAGATTCATGGTTGCAAAGCTAAAATATCTGCCGGGTTATTTTTTATCACTGTTGTTCATTGCCAAAATCTCTGTTATGACTTTGAAGACAAATATCTCAGGAACTAAGCAGGCTATCTTAATAAGCGTTACATCAATCAATCATGAATTCTTGACAACTGTCTCTTTCTCTATTTGTTGCACCTGAGCTGTGGGAGACTCCACTTATAGAAAACTCATTAAGTTGTTTGGCTTACTTATGAGAAGCGCGACACGTGACATGAGTCAGTTTAACAAGCATTTTTGTGACTTCTCTGACTGCTAATTACTTTCACTGTCGATAACCATGGGGCTTAACATGGCTGTAGCCTGTTCCCTTCTATATTTGGTCGGTTCGTCAACTGAACTAACCTGTATTGTGGCCATTTTGCGTCAAACCGAATGGCGTACTAAACCAGAACTGATCATGATCCTAAGCTTAGGCTTAGCTGACCTAATAGCCTGTTACACTTATCTGGTGGGAGGAGTGAGCAGTATTCTTCAAACCGAGATACATTGGGCTTTGCCATATTTGATTGGGCAAGCCAGCAATACAGTTTGGTTCACCAGTAGTATCCACTTAAATTTACTAGCTTTAAACCGGTTTGTAGCTGTTGTCCTTCCATTGCAATACGACTTAATTTTTTCTAGTTCAGTTACCTTTCGTGCTTGTGTATTTTGCTGGATTTTCGGTTTGGTTATAAGTATTAGTAACCCTATTTTTTGCTGTTCCTTTGTCTATGTTTGGCCCAAATTCACCTCTGATATAGTTTTCTGGTCTCATGCTGTGTTCAAGCCTTGGGGGTATATAGGTTTTCTGATAGTTATAGTGACACAGTTGGTGTGTAGTCTTTGTTATACAGTTCTCACTCTTAAACTAATCTGTCTGCGTTTGAGTGGCAAGCATTTGGGCGCCACAGATTTGAGTCTATGTACTCAGTTTTTTATTATTTGTTTTGTCTATCTCCTAAATAGTATTGCTTGGACTTTGGCCGAGGATTGGGTTTGGCCAGCTGTGATTTCTGCGTTATATTTTACCATCAATGGTTATGTGTATTTGTTGTTCAACAAAGTGATTAGAAAGGCTGTCAAGGACTGCTTTGGAAATAACGTCACTCGCGTTTACCCGATTCAGCAATGAAAGGAAGAATCAAACGATTAGACCAACAACCATATTTACTGATTCTTACTGAAAGAAATGTGTATATAACCTGTCCGTCTAGTCTGTAATATCATTGTTTTGTTTTGTCTGTTTGAACCGGTAAACTTCCTTCATTTGGTGCCGCCCCCGGTTCTTGCCCGGGTCTCGGCACCAAATGAAGGAAGTTTACCGGTTCAAACAAACAAAACGAAACAATGATATTACAGACTAGACGGACGGGTTATATACACATTTCTTTCATCACCTATATTGGTCCGGTCTTTCAGATGTCTCTCAGCAGCTCAACCGATTTGAATGAATCTTTTTTAAAAGAAAGACAAATGAATTGTTGAACAGTTGCTGAAAAAAACAGAGATATTGGCAATGAACAGGGGACACTTTTTGTATTCCTCCATTGCACTTCATAATAAAACAGATTCCTATTCCTACTGCTCAACTGTAATGTAACGAAGCTTTACTGATGACACACACAATCGGTTACTTCACCTGTAAAGTCTCATTAGCCCTCAGCAGTAGGAATCTGTATATTTATGAAGTGCAATTGAATCGTTCACAGCCAAATTTTTGTTTTGACTTTGAGGGCAAATAACTCAGGAACTAAGCAGAGTGTCTTAATAAAAATTTCAACAATCTTTCAATAATTTGTTTGTCTTGGATCGTTCAAATCGGTTGAGATTTACGGTTGCTACAGTACAAAAATAGCCTGGGTTGTTGAATTTGGCATACCCTAACCACTGTACACCATGCTATGTCTCTGGTTGCGTATGAGCATGAAGTATAAATAAGGTATACAACCACTGTTTGACTACGCAGTTACAAATAAATCTGCTCTTTGTTTCACTAGCACAATGTGGTTTATTTATTCAGTCAAAAAGCAGTCAGACTGAGAAATCACATCAGGATATATACCCAGCCCAGTTCAACCAGTCATGTGTGTTGCGCTAAGTAAGACAGAGCAATTTCTGGCTATACTACCTACTACTGTAGCCATAGCAGCTGCTAATTGATCATTGATTAATGATCAGTTAACAACCGGAGGACCAGGGTTATACTGAGGGTTCCTGGGCTGCCGGAATGAAGTGTACATTGGAAAACCAAAGCTTGACCAGGATCTCTTTAAGATTCTGGAGTGGTGTCGAGTGCAGACCGTCACAGTGCTCAAGGCAGACAACAGCTGAAAGACAAAAACACACTACTGTTGTTCGGGCATACGCACATTTTATAAAAACACAAACGTTGGATATATTCAGAACGGCCATATTCGGCTGGATCTGTGTCTCAATTTAGATACTGGTTGGATCTACTGCTAGGTGTACTGTATATCTACCATACATGTACTAGGGGGGGGTTGGGGGGGTCCCCCCCCCTGGGGGAAAGGCCAACCCCCCCCCCCCCCCCCCCCCCCCCCCCCGAGACAGGTTAAGGGACCCCTCCCCCTGACCAAAAAATACAAGTACTAGTAGTGGCTCCAGTATTAACAAACTGGATCAGAAATCACTAATTTTTAGCCTAAAATTCACTTGAAAAGCCGTTGGAAACCGAATTTGGCGTTTCCACTGCTGATATTTAAGAAAAATCGGTGTTTTTGGAAGCTCTTTTTGTCATTTTTTGCTTGTTTTTAGCTTTAAAACGCTATTTGGCAGCTTAAAATAGCGATTTTTAGCGTCCTTACTGAGAAAAACGTGCTAAAAACGCATTTCTAGGCGTTTTGGAGCTTTTTGAAATTTGGGACCCCCCACCTGGGCGAAACCCCCCCTCGACCCCCCACCTGAGGAAAAACCCCCCCTACCCCCCTCCCCCCAGGTCGGCCCGGAGCTGTTACATGTATGATATCTACCTAATTAGATATATACAGGGTGTGTCAAAAAAAAACAACCCAGCAGAGTTTTTGCTGTAGCAACCGCAAATCTCAACAGATTTGAATGAATCCTGCTTTAAACGAAAGATAAATAAGTTCTTGAAAGACTGGTGAAGGCCCTATTAAGATACGATGCTTAGTTCCTGAGATATTTTCCTTCAAACTCAAAACAGAGATTTTGGCAGTGAACAAGAGCGATTCCGTTGCACTTCACAACAAAACGGATTCCTACTGCTGAGGGGCAAGAAGACTTTTACAAATGAAGTAACCAAGCATGCGTGGCACCAGGAAAACCTCGTTACGTCAGCCCTGAGCAGTAGGAATCGGTTTTATTATGAAGTGCAACAGAATAATAAAAATCGCTCTTGTTCATAGCCAAAATCTGTTTTGACTTTGAGTGTAAATATCTCAGGAACCAAGCATCATATCTTAATAAACGCTTCACCAAACTTTCAAGAATTAATTTATCTTTCATATAAAATAGGACTCACTGAAATCGGTTGAGATTTGCGGCTGCTACAGTAAAAAATCTGCTGGGTTGTTTTAATCTCTGTTGTGCACTGCCGAAATCTCTGTTTTGAATTTGAAAGCAATTATCTCAGGAACTAAGCAACGCATCTCAATAAAAACTACACCAGTCGTTCAAGAATTTATTTATCTTTCATTTAAAGCAGGATTCATTCAAATCGGTTGAGATTTGCGGTTGCTACAGCAAAAAATCTGCTGGGTTGTTTTTTTTTGACGCACCCTGTATATGGCCATGAGCGGTTTGATCTGACTTGGCCCTAGCTCTCATTATCTTTGTTAGGTGGCTACCAGTGTACCTAGGACTTGAAATCCTTCAAAGGTTCTGGGCAGTACTCACAAGAAGAGAGATAAGAGCAAACTGCATGATGATGACAAGTGAACAGAGCTTGAAACGATCTGAATGGAGACTTCTGCGCTCCAAAGGGTTGTTGGTATTCAGGACTGACCTGTAGTCTGTCTCTGACAGCTGAGAATTGGAAAGTTCTCTTGATGGTTGATTACACTTTAAAGCTGCTCAATGAATTCATTGGATGCGCTAGAGATAAGTGCTTCCAATTTAAGATGCTAAAATTGCTAGTAAAATGCAAGCAAATCCGTCTATCCGTCCGTCCGATAGTGTGTGATGTGTGCGATGTGATACATTCATCAAGCAACAGAAAATCCCATTTATTATACTGTACACTTAACCGATCATATTCGTGTCTGTTGTACCCAACAGATGAGTCGGAATCATCACAAAGAATTATTGACTGATCCATTAAAACAACTGAATACTTGAGGAGCCGAAACTTGATTGAACTGAATCACCAGAATCAAGTACGTAAAGATGACGGAACCAACCTAAACAAGTGCATTGTATAATACTGTTGCCACAATAAACAGTAGCAATTATGCCGAAAGCATTAGTGGCTTTGAGATGAGGGCAAAACCCCAGGCTGAAATTCCCAATTGACTTTGAGTCAGGTTTTGTCGGAATGCAGTTATTCTTTCATGGATTGACCGCTCAAACGCCACCCAAAACGATGGCTCCATTTGAAGTATGTTTAGTGGTTTAGTTATCTGAAAATTAGCATTCTGAAGACACTCTGAAGATTCAGGGTGCGCCAAAAAATCAACCCAGCAGATTTTTTGCTGTAGCAACCGCAAATCTCAACCGATTTGAATGAATCCTTTTTTAAATGAAAGATAAATAAATTCTTGATAATGTAACGTTTATTAAGATAGCCTGCTTAGTTCCTGAGATATTTGTCCTCAAATTCAAAACAGAGATTTTGGCAATGAACAAGAGTGATAAAGAAGAACCCAGCAGATTTTTTACTTTTGCAACCATGAATTTCAACCGATTTGAATGAATCCTTTTTGAATGAAAGACTGATAAATTCTTCCAAGAGTGGTGGTGCAATTTTTATTGAGATTCACAGTTTAGTTCTTGAGATATTTCCCTTCTAAGTCGAAACAGATTTTGGCAAAGAACAAGAGCGATTACGTTGCATTTCATAATAAAGCAGATTCATACTGCTGAGGCTAATGATACTTTAGTGTTGAAGTAAACCGAGTTTCTGTGTCACCAGTAAAGCCTTCAGTAGCCCTTAGCAGTAGCAGGAATCCGCTTTATTACGAAGTGCAGAATAATAAAAAATCCCTCTTGTTCACTGCCAAAATCACTGTTTTGATTTTGGAAGCCAATATCTCATGAACTAAGCAGAGTATGTTAATGAAAATTTCAGCAGTCTTTTAAGGATTTATTTATCTTTCATTTAAAACAGGATTCATTTTCAAATCGGTTGAGATTTGCGGTTGCTACAGCGAAAAATCTGCTGGGTTGTTTTTTTTGGTGGACTCTGTAGAATTTGGTATTTCTTACCTCTTCCGCTATCATGGCAGGCACCACAGTGAGACACAGAAGTTGAGCATGTGTGAATGCCACCCAACTGATGAGTGCTCTCTCTCTCTCTCTCTCTCTCTCTCTCTCTCTCTCTCTCTCTCTCTCTCTCTCTCTCTCTCTCTCTCTCTCTCTCTCTCTCTCTCTCTCTCTCTCTCTCTCTCTCTCTCTCTCTCTCTCTCTCTCTCTATCTCTCTCTCTCTCTCTCTCTCTCTCTCTCTCTCTCTCTCTCTCTCTCTCTCTCTCTCTCTCTCTCTCTCTCTCCAGAATACACGCCGGCCAAATGACAGCCTTACTGTACACAACTTGTATTTCTGTTGAACTGTTAAATGGTTTAAAGTCGATCTGTATCAACAGCAACATGCCAACTATTAGAACTAAGGAAGGACAGAGTAAAATACGCAAACAAACAATGCACCTTGATAGCAGTTTTGCTTATTTTTAAACAAAATATCTTTGATTCTGCTAGCAGGTTACACAACACTTGGAATAAACCCGATCGCCACAGTAAGAACTGGTGAATTATTGCTGCTACGGATTGTAGCAAAAACAGCGAATTTGCCAAAGCAATTAAACTGTCTAAATTAATTGAAGCTAGGAATTGTGAGATATGTAGCAATAACACCACACATACGAACCCCGACAGAGCAAGTTGAAATCTTTGAAAGAAATAAACAATCTTTGTTTGTGCAGTTCCTTTTGGTTGAAGGTATAAACAAAAGCACTTGAATAGAAAAATCATAGGGCTTAGGCTTTGGTCAACCTTTAGCTCACTCATTTTTATGGACTCGAGCAAATCAAACCTAAAGGACACTGCTGCTGCGAAGCAATCTTCTAAATGGTTTGAAATTATCTGTCCTGTTCTGTTTGCTTGCGCTATTTGCCGGAGCGAATGAATGGTTAATTAGCAAATAACCTTTTTATCACTGGGAACCACGTTTAATTCAGAAATAACATTCTGCATTTTTTATACAACCAGAATTTTTGCACATTAAATACAGTATAGATCAAAAAAATGTCCCATCGCTTTTTCGGCCTTCACTCAAACGTTTCGTTCTCAGTCACTTCTTTACCGATTTGGCTCAAATTTTCAGCAAAAATTAACAACATGGTTGGCTAAATATTCTACAAGTGTGGTGCCAAAATTCCGACTCATACTGGTTTTATGACCCGAAAACTAGGGATGAGGGTGGTCCACGCAAATTTAATTTTTTTCGGTAATACAAGGAGTACAGTCCTGAAACTTGCAGAAATGATTGGTGTTGCTATTGGGCATAACATACTAAGCAGGCAGCCCTGTAGCTCAAAGGGCACTAAAATGGGGGAATTTCAAAGACATGACGAAATATGACTTTTCTTCGTAAAACCGGCAAAATGACGATTCTAAAGATTTTCAATTTTCAAAAAACGCTGCAGGGATGGTTACTATGGTGTGGAACAGAGCTTAAATATCAGGTTCATTTATTTGTCGAACTTCCTGCTACAATCTATGTTGATTAACAACAGATTCTGTGCTTTAATTCTAGAAGGTGCAGATTTCTTGACTATGG